>CM022879.1:7878069-7926782 GCA_012654025.1 Pachypsylla venusta | reverse complement strand
TTTTTTTTTTTTTTTTAAATTATTGAATTGTTTTCTTTTAAAAGGGATTCCCATTTTTAGTACCTTTTTAGGCTCCTGGTGGGGCTCCAGACAGAGATACGCCCGCGTGAGACAATTTATTTTAGATAAAATGGTTTCATATTTACTGATTTTAAAATTCTTCAAAATTGGTTTGGATTTCAGAGATTCGGTCCCAAAAAAGCTGTTCGGGCCCCTAGGGGCAATATTGAGAAAAAGAAAAATATGGGTCGGGCTTTTTGGCAAAAGATAACCTGTGCCAAATTTCATCAAACTCGGACCAGCGGTTTGGTCCGATTTTGATTATGTACTTAAATAAATTAATCAATCCATAACTCTCTTTTTCATCAGTGGTTAATGGAATGGAGGTTCGCATTTAAAAATCGAAAGTTGGCACCGTTTTTTGGTACTTCTTGACCACCCTGTATGAAATAGAAAGTAGCAAAAAAAAAAAAATAATAAACCGTGCGCATCGAAGATAAAATATGTACGTTTTTTTCTCTCAAAAACTCAAAGTGGTTCCCAGAAAAATCTATTAATCACAAATTGGTCTGGTACTTTTGATTTTTCAATATGCAGTCATTCCCTTTAGACACTACTACGCAATGTGAACTTTGTTCCACTAGAAATATGTGTACAATGGTAAAACTCACTCGGTTTAAATTTTTGCTCCCAGTGAACAAGACCTCATTTCATAGGAAATGAAATTTAAACACGGCAGGACGTTATAGAAGCTTGTGAATTGTGATTGATGTATGATTGTGCAATATTTTCAGCAAAACATGTATTTACTCCCATCATAAACGGCACCGAATTTGTTTTTGTTGGACAAAGTTTAACTTTAACATGCAATGTTGACCTAGAAGAGCACCTTTATATTAAAAAATGCGAATGGGACTATCCTGCCAAGAATACAGAACAGGTAAGTAAACAAGAAATACGGCTACCAGTATAACTTCCTCGCCATATTAGCTCTGTAGACGAAATTAATTTACCCACCCGAAATTTGTGCCAAATCTAACCAGTCGATACTAAGATATACTTGGATGTGTAAAAACATGTTTGCGCATTCTTAGTCGAAAGGGCTATCGTTGGGGCAATTCTAATCATTTAAAAATTGGGATAGGTCCTCATCTGGGGACTTATCCCGGTAATCCTAAAATTTGAAAGATATCTAATCCATCGGACAAAATTTAAGGAAAAATCGATATACAACCATCCGAGGATTTTATTAACATTCGATGAATGGTACAATGGTTTTGTCAAACACGAGTAATAATTGTCTACATGCAACACTCCACCAAATTTGTTCCCGAATGATTGAAACGACATTTTTGATCGGAAATTTTAAATTAAACTTTACTCCTACCACATAGGGTTACCAGATGAAAACTTTCGAAAGTAGGACTTTTAAAATTCAGAAATTTGACGCACATGCAATACAGTGCTTTGTAACTTGTGGTCATTATCTTATATAGCCAGACTTTTCAGAGCTCTGGACTTTTGTCCGAAGGTCTTCACCTCAGGATCTTCTGATTTCATCATTAAATATGTGTAGAATTGTTCATAATCTATCTCATTGAATTTATTCTTCATAGAGATAGATTAGGTATACTGTATTTTTTATACAGGTGATTGGACACTTAAAAAAACAGGACAATTTCCACTCTTTTCAAGAGCAGACAGGACGCAGGACAAACATGATAAAAGCAGGACATGTCTTGCTAAAGCCGGGCGTCTGGTAACCCTACTTCCACATAGTAGGACCAAACACAAAACAACAAGTGATAGATACGTACATTAGCGTACAGAATGAAAGATTACCTACCATCTGTAGAAAAATTTAAATATCTTAGTTCAGTTACCTAATGGATTTGGATTATAAGGGACTACCCTGTATAAATGAGGTGAGGAAAAGTTTCTTCCCACAATTAGACCCCAATGGGATCTGGGCAGAATTTGATTCCACAATTTCCGGCCCAAGAGTCAATGAACTTACAACTCAGCCACGGAGATCGATTTTGGGATTGAATCGTGAAGGCAAATATTTTTGAAGCTCTACTTCTCAAGGCGCGTTAAGAAAAAATGATGAGAGTTAAATTTAAATATTGTATTTTCTCATTCTGTATCCATACAACATTGTGGCTCAGTGGTAAGGCCTCTGTTTCATAGTTGGTAGGTTTTGAGTTCATTCCCGGGTGGGGTAATATGTTTTTTTGAAATATTATTAAATTTATTTTTAAAGAGAAGTATAATTTCTCACGCGCATACATAAGTACACGCACCCATTTTTTTTCCAAAGTTTCATTATGAGAATAATAAACTAAAATGTTATAATATTCCTATCTTTTCAGAATGACGGACGTGTGATTACTACATCTAAATATGAACTACCCTTTGAAATCACCATCCAAAGCGTTACTCCTGCTGACGTTGGGAAGTATGTCTGCCGCTGTGATGATCATTATAATGAATCCAGCAATTTTAAATTTATACGAATTTTAGGTACGTATCTTCTTCTTTAACTTCACCTTTTCCCAGTCCTATTTGGGCTTGTTGCTTTCGTAATTCTACGATGCCACAACCTTTTTTTGTGTGTTTACCCTCTTTAACTGCATACCGTTTCTTGGTAATCCTCGATTGCCCCTTTTTGCTGATGACTTTTCATGTTTGGTTTGAAGAAGATTTTTTGTAAAGGCTGGATGTCCTTAACATCAAATCTTCTGTATTTACTTGGACTAAGGACTTTCACCTAATGAATCTGGCTTGCTCCCCTCAGTGGCTACATTTGTATGTATATATAGGGTGCGTCTAAAAGAACTCTGGATTCGATCAGGCCGCCATTATAGAACAATCAATTTCGTCGTGGACATGTCAAATTTCTTGTCATAATAACAAATAATAAAAAGTCCAAACTTTCTGTAGGATTACAATATTTTATTCTCAATGGAAGAGAAAGTAAAACAAGTCCAATGAATAATTAATAACAAAGTTGAATAAATTGCGGACATTTAGACCAATAGTGTTGTTCAAATTTTGTTGAGTCGAATGCAACTAATATCGGTACACATATAAACTCAGGGTACCTCTCATTTGCATACTCTGCGGCTAGTTTCAGATTAATCAGCAAGTTTAGCGTTAGTTCCTTGTTAAATTATTGGTTGGGGGAAGGAAAAAATAATTTTTGCAAACCGAAGAATCATCCATAGTTTACAGAATCCCCGTATGTCCCAGAAGTCGTGCCCTGTGCACATGACTGGTGAATGGCGTGGTGAATTTTTTAATTCTGATTAATCCTATGGCTAGAAAAGTGGCCATGTCCAATCGATTGGTGATATTAAAGTACCGCTTCGAAACCCGGAAATGGCATTTTTCAACTGAAATTTTAGTTTCTCAAGAATTTTATAAATGGAATGGTAACAATTATATTTTTAAATATAAAAGTGGGTATAAAATGAGCAATGCTCGCCTTTTCATTTAAAAAAAAAATATCAGGGGCTCAGATAAAGGGTTCCGAAGTTTAATTTTGTTACAACCTGTATAACGGCCCCAGTGTTAAGCTTTGATGTAAAAGTTCAATTATGTGCTCCAAAAAGGGTTACTCATCTACTTATATCATCAAAAGTCCACATTTTCATTTTTATCAGTGCAGGCTGCAAATCTCATTTTTCTCCGGGAGGTTAATGTCAGACCGTATAGAAAACGATCGTTTTCGGGTAGAAAATCTGAAGCAAGGATATGATTTAGTACGGAAAGTAGATAGTGACCTAAATATGGAAATATTTTAGCAAAAATAAAAAACATTAATTTTTTCATATATTTACAGCGGGGCCAGAGGAATGAGAAGTTTTCAATAGAATAACATAGTAAATAGTGTTCTATTCCTACTGTATTTGTATTGAAAATTGACCATTCCTCTGGTCCCGCTGTGAAAGCAATCAGAAGGGTAATGTTAACGCCCGTTTTATGGACGGCCTGATTTTAACCTTCTGAAGAATAATGAGATTTGACTTTGTCACCTACGACACTGATAAAAATAAAAATGTGGACCTTTGGTGATTTAAGTAGTTGAGTCACCTTTTATGGAACACAATAAGTGAACTTTTACGTCACAGCTCCCAATACAGGGTGCAACAAATTAAACTTCAGACCCCACTATCTCCACCCCTGATATTTTTTTAATACAAAAATGAAAGACAGTTATTTAAAAATAAAATTGGTATCATTCCATTTAAAATCCTTGAGAAACCGAATTTTTTTCATGAAAAAATGCCATTTCCGGGGTTCGAATTGGGATTTTAATATCACCAATCGATTTGGCATGTCCCCTTTACCTCGGATCAATCAGAAATAAAAAAAAATACAGAAAAATACAGGCACCGGGCAGGACATCTGGACATAATTATTGATGGGTCCGAATTCAAATAAACTTAAAATGATTTAAACTATATTTTTTATATACCTACTCGTAGAACATTTGGAATCGACTAGAAAAAAATGCCCCTCCCTTTTATATTTTCATATTTTAAGGTACGCAGCGAATTAGAAACAATATGCTCGCCTGCCGTACGATGTGAATAGAACTTTGGTCTCCTAGCGTTGCCCTATTTTACTGAAATTAAAATTTGGTGTTTAGGTTGCATTTGGAGTTTAAATGGTGAACAAAACATTTCTTTACTCTTATACTATGTACCTAATGATTTCTTTTAAAAGAATCTTGACTGGTTTTCCTGGCAACTGTTTTAGATGTTAATAACTCACATTTGGAATTGAAAGGAGATACACCAGAAATCATTGAATTTGAAGGTACTCAGTTTATTCAGTGGATTATTGATTGGGAAGCTTTTCCTAAACCAGACCCAGTCTTCACATGGTGAGTAGGGGAAGTGCGACCAAAGTAGTTCTCGAAGTTTTTTTCTGCTTATTTTCTGCTGAACGCAGAAAGTAAAAATCGTGAATCACTGTGTCAAAAATTCTCTTATCCGTGCCTTCATATCATTTTGTTTAAATATATGAAACCAATTTCTCTTCGAAAGGACCACTTTTTCGGCAGAGGGTGGGCAAAGTGGTCCAAGGTGAACAAGATGGCTAATAGTGGCATGAGCTCACAAGTAACGAAATTCAAATAATTTTCAAATTTTAAATCATCAGGGAAACATAAGATAGAAAACAGTCAACTTTTCAATTTTCATTTCTTTTACTAAATGAAAATTTGCAGTTTTGAAATTATTGGATTTACTGTTTTTGTAAATACCTATACGTACTGTTTTTGTGAATAACTTTATATGAAGTATAATAGGATTATCAAATAGGTATAGTATTTGCCATAACTCACACAAATCAGATTAATAGAGAGGTGTGGGCAAAATAATACACCCGGGACACTTTTCCCACATTTGATATTTTTAAAAATTAAATTAAAAATTGCTGCAATAATGTATTAATACAAAATCCAAACTAGAAAAAATTACAAAATTTACAGGTAACCACAAGGTCTAAGTCTTGTAGTTTGCTTTTGCCGTCCATATACTTTTAGATTTTTACCTACCTTATTACAAGATCTAAGTGTTGTAGTTTGCTTTTGCCGTCCAAGTACTTTTAGATTTTTACCTACCTTATTACAAGGTCTAAGTGTTGTAGTTTGCTTTTGCCGTCCAAGTTCTTTTAGAGTTTTACCTACCTTATTACAAGTTCTAAGTTTTGTAGTTTGCTTTTGCCGTCCAAGTACGTTTAGATTTTTACCTACCTTATTTCTTTTTTGAAAATGCTCCTGCATCGTAACGGAAGTTGTAGGAAGCTGGAATTTTTCGATTATTCCATAATATTTTAATAATGCCCACCCAATGCTTCTTTGATCGAGGGGTTTGAAGAAATCACAAAATAAAATATACTTGGTGAGGAAATATTACCGAAAAATGGAAAATAGAAAACTTTTGTTTTGCGGGAGAAAAATAGCTACTTGTCAAGATAATATATGCAGTCTTCCTACACCCTTCTGTTACAATACAGGGGCATTTTCAAAAAAGAAATTTATCGGACCGCACCTTAAACATGCATTTTGCTCGTATTACATGACCTGTGATGTATAGTAAAAATCTGGTGTGAACATCACACGACTTTCCTTATCTATATTTAAAAAAGGAAAGTATTGTAATGGTTTTCGATGTCGAGTTTTCAATGCCAAAAACATACTAGTCAGTTGAATGACTCTGTACACTTTTCTGTTATCTAAATAGGAAATGCCATTCAAAGAAAATTTTAAATCTAGATTAAAAAATCTGATTTGAATATCACACGACTCTCCTTATCTATTAAAGAAGAAGAAAGTATTGTAATTTTCGATGTCGAGTTTTCAATGCCAAAGCACGTTTTGAGGTCAGTAGAGCCCAAATCTCGAGTTTCAGACATTGGTCCGTGTGTTGTGAACAAAATGTCTCTGTAGGATTTGTCGTATTCTATGTATACAGGTTGGCTTCGAAAAACATTTAACTAAAATTTAAGAGGTTATAGCATTAAGCTCAAACCGTTCTCTTTTTAGGCAGGAACCGCCAAAAAGCGGCCGAAAACCACTAAGGGTATATTAAACTTCAACCAAAGGTGTCTTTTCGCAATCACACACACACTTTCAGTTTCGGGACATTGACTAAAACTCGAGATTTGGGCTATGGGGACCTCAAAACGTGTTTTGGCATTGAAAACTCGACATCGAAAATTTCAGCCTATCACAATATTTTTCTTTTTATAGGTGCATAAGGAAAGTAAGAAGTCCGACAAAAATTGTGTTATGTGAATCGGTATCAGTAGATAGTTTTAATTCAGATATTTATGAATGATATCTGATCTCGGAGTTGGGGGATGGAAGTTTCTTTGTACTCAAAGTCGACAGTATCTACTAATAGCTTATTGAACGAAGCTAGTTTTACTTCCACGATTTTTTTTAAATTCTTTTTTTAACATGATATCTCTCGAAAATTTTGTCCGATTTTATTGTTTTTTGATTGTTTATTCTAGGTTTTCACCAAAAGGGGAAAACATTGGTGTGGGAGGCAAATACGAGATTATACGAGATGCTCAGACAATTAAACTTGTCATTCGTAATCTCAAAGTCGACGACTGTGGGGTATATCAATTTAAAGCTACTCACGAAAATCAGGAGAAAACACGAAATTTAACCTTGAAAGTATTAAGTGAACCAAAAGTGTCTATCTCACCATCATCAATTCATAAGTATTATATTGCAAAGAAAACGTACAAAATAGAATGTTCCGCTATTTCTTATCCACAATCCAAATTGACATGGAGGTTCTATAAATGTGAAAACTATCCAAAATGTGATGTGGATTTCGGTGAAATTTCAGTAAGTATCTGCTGACGACAATCTAGAAGTTCCAAAGTTTTTGTCATCCATTTATGATTCACAAGTACTTGAGATTTTTTAAAAAAGAAAAATATAATTTAGTATCGACTGCAAATAGAATCGCGAGTGCTTTAGTACGTTATACTAATATGGTACAACCTCGGTGAACGTTGCTTAACTTCAGTGATCTAACGGAAACTGGTGTATTCAACTTGCCATAGACGCTGGCTTAATGGTAATATTAGTAAAACGTCAACGGTTTATGCAAAATATTTGCAAATAGGNTTTCGGTGAAATTTCAGTAAGTATCTGCTGACGACAATCTAGAAGTTCCAAAGTTTTTGTCATCCATTTATGATTCACAAGTACTTGAGATTTTTTAAAAAAGAAAAATATAATTTAGTATTGACTGCAAATAGAATCGCGAGTGCTTTAGTTCGTTATACTAATATGGTACAACCTCGCTGAACGTTGCTTAACTTCAGTGATCTAACGGAAACCGGTGTATTCAACTTGCCATAGACGCTGACTTAATGGTAATATTAGTAAAACGTCAACGGTTTATGCAAAATATTTGCAAATAGGCGTGCCGTAATGCTACACATGTTAGATATCTCTTACAAAAACTGTATGTCAAATCTAGAAAAAAAATTAAACAAAAAATATTTCTTTTTTAATACAAAATTCAACACCACAATCAAAAATAGAGAGTTCCATTTGGAAAAACAAAGTTTCTCTTAAAATAACATTGAACGCGAACTTCGAGAAAAAAAAATTAATATCATAATAATATTTCTCTTAAAAATCAATTAATATTTTGTTCACATCTTTTTTTTGTTAAATCAACAGTTTTTGAGAAAATCGACCTTATTAATTAAAATGTTTCACCCAGTATATCTCCGTAAGGCGGCATTTGCGGGTATATGCTTAGAGAGAGATAAATGTCAATTCTGAAATTATCAAAAAAAAAAAAAAAANAAAAAAAAAAAAAAAATACGCCATACGCCCTGTATAATGCTCATAATTTTATATTTCAGGGGAACCAGTATCAAGTGTCAAATATTAATGTTACGTCCATCTTAAATTTCATACCTGAAACTACAGGAAAATTGATGTGTTGGGCCTGCAATAAATACAAAGATAAAACTAAAAAAAATGAAACGTTCTGTCATAATGATACGAAGGAGTTCCTGGTAACAGGTAAGATTTGACAGAATAATCTTCAACAGTCTCCATTAGCAGATATAGCCAATGGCGCACCTAGTATTTTCATCGAAGGGGGGGGGGGGGCAAAACATGGGGTTGATGAAATTTCCGGGATTTGAGGATGTGTGTGTGCATTTTTTTTTTTTTTAAAAAAAAATCTTTATTATAATTTAATTCGTTCACATTTCAAACAAAACAATTAATAAATACTGATAAAAATCATAAAGCAAATTGTTTTCGTTCAATTAAATTGGGTATTTGGGTGTAGGTAAAATTAGTAAAACAATCTCAAAATTTGTGTTTGCTTTGTTTGCTGTAAAAATTTATTTAGTTTATGCAACACTTTGTGCCAAGGCCTGTGTTGCATTTTTTTATTTTGAAAATAAATTTAAGAAAAAATATAGTTTTAATATATATATTATTTTTTTAGTTTAATTGATTTTAATTAAATTTCTATCTTTATTTTTTCATGTAAAATGTTACGTATTCTGTTCTTGATTCCTTCTTCACTCAGCCACTCTTTCAGTCTGTTTCTTATTTGTTTTATTTCAGTTGTGTTTTTTATTTCTTGTGGCATGATGTGTTTCATGAACGTTTCATTTTTACTTCCCATGTGTGAGAAATGTTTTTTCATTAGTGATTTATATGTATGGTGTTATTCGTCTTTTCAAAGTTAATTAGGGGGGACATATTGGAGTACCAGTTTTTGACGTTGTTAAGGTCATGTGAGGCAATGTTGTGCGAATTTTTCCATTTGTCTGATGAGTAACATATGACTGTGTCATCACCGTAACAGAAAACTTGGAGTTTGCTCACAACAGGGAGGTTGCAAAAGGTTGTTGCTCCTTGACAAATAGAGAGTGGATGACAGTCTATTATGTGAAACAGGAGTCTATGTATACGAACTTGTTGGGTTCTGTCTGTTAAATATGCTTTGAACCAGTTTAAGAGTTGTGTCCGTTAGTCTAATTTTATTTAGTTCTGATATTAATTGTGTGCGTATGTTTTATTGAATCCTATACTTTTATTATGTCTAGTAAAACGGCATTAACTTTTTTTCCTGATTCAGTTGTTGATGTAAGTATGTGGTCAAGTCTGTTATAGTGTCTTCTGTATCAATTCCTTTTCTAAATCCATATTGTTGATCTAATAGTATTTTGTTTTGATCGATGTAATAGTCAAGTCTTACTTTTACACATTTCTCGAGGATTTTGCTTAGTGTTGTGACTAGAGATATTGGTCTGTAATTGTTTAGTAATTTATTTCCTTTTTTAAGGACCGGTATGATTATAAAATTTTTAAAAATCGTGGGAAAATATCCGTCAGTTAAACTTAGTTGGGTGTTTTGGACCTACATTTTTTATAGTTTTGGTTGTTATGCCGTTTTCCGGGGGCAGAATTGTTTTTTAGAGACTAATAATATGTTCATGTAATTCTCCAGGTGTAACGCGCGAAAATTAATGTCGTAAATTTGTGTTTGGATCTAAGGATGCTTCATTTATATTATTGTTATCATGGGAGTCAAGTCGGTTTTGGTTGATGATTTCGGCAATATTTTCCCCTACATTGTTGAAGTATGTATTTATAATGTTGGCAGTTTCAGTAGGTTGCAGTTCACAGTTATATTCTATGTTATTGAAAATTATACTTCTTGGATTATTACTTTTATCTTTTTTTTCTAAGAAATCATGAAAAACATTCCATATTTTATGTTTGTCATTTTCCGAGTGATTAATTCGTCGTTTAAAATAGATATCCTGGACTGTTCTGATTGCTTTGGAAACAATATTGCGGACTCTTTTATAATATGTTAAAGAGTCGTATGTCCTGAGGGTGTTTTTTTACTTTGTAGAGCTAGTTTGTCCCGTTGTCGAATTATTACTTTTATCTTTTTTGTCTAAGAAATCATGAATAACATTCCACATTTTTGTTTGTCATTTTCCGAGAGATTAATTGGCCGTTTAAAATAGATATCCTGGACTGTTCTAATTGCATTGGAAACAATATTGCGAACTCTTTTATTTATTATTATTTTTTTTTTTTTAACATTTCAAATATATTTTTATTGTTGAATATAACAAAAATAAACAAATAAATAAGAAAAAATAATAGTTGATACTCCCACTTTAAAGATTTGAGAAGAGTATTTCCAAATTTTGTGTCGAAGTGTGTGTGTGTGGGGGGGGTATTTTCCGAGTGATTAATTCGCCGTTTAAAACTGTTCTAATTGCATTAGAAACAATATTGCGGACTCTTTTATAATATGTTAAGGGTCGTATGTTCTGAGGGTGTTTTTTTACTTTGTTGAGCTAGCTTGTCCCGTTTTCTTAGATTTTAGTAGAGCTTGTGACATCCAGGGTTTTAGGGGACAAAAGAAATTTGTATAACTTTTTGTTTTTGTGCAAGAATCGATGAGATTTGAGATTGAACTATGAGATGAGGTAGAGTAAAAATGAAGTCATAAAATAATTTTGAAAATGTCTTGTTGAGTTGAGGCTGAGCTAATAAGGTCTTTTAAAATGATGTGTTAGAATAGAAATAATAATGGTGATTAAAAAGGTGTTGAAAATTAGGATGTTTAAATAAAATTGGATTTTCACGCGAAACGTTCAGTCTGTTCCGGTCAAAACATGGGAGGGGGGAAGTTAAGCCCCTTCACCAAATATCTAGCTATGAATTTCACGAAATATTTATGCAATATTTTCTACAGAGGTGAAATGGTGAGGAAGCTATTTTGACGTATATACCCGGTAAACGTACGAAAGGAACCAGGTTCGATCTAATTCTACACATATCACTTCCCATTGCGTGTATTTTTTATGTAAATCGATGTAAAATGGCTACCATTCTAAGCCCAAATTGACCCTTACCATGTACCCAGAAGCGATCGTTTGTCTAAAATCCTAAAAAGAGTAAGCAAAAAGAAAGCAATTTTTTCGATTCTTTTATATCCATTTCTCCAATTATAACCAGACTTCTTTTTGTTTGTCTTAATATAGATGTGCTCGATGGATTCTCCATGTTTGGCCCTCCTGAAGTTGTGGAAGGTGATGATGTCACGCTCACCTGTGGTGCTAATAAATATCATTTTGACTCCGATGTAAATATTTTGTATAATAATGAATATAACAAACCAATAGCAAACTCTAGTGGTAAGTTAGTATCATTTCTGATCTGTGTTGGGTAAATTTGGGTATGGGAAGCTGGTTTTCCTATGGAAAAGGTTGTTCCCCGTTTATCCGTTTCAGAGTCTATATAAACTTTTTTTTTAAGATAGACCACAACCTGAGAGAGAAAACTATAATAGAAATGAGAACAACAATATGTTAATGTTGAAAATTACCAATGATTAAAATTTACGAAATTGGTCTTTGGAATAATTTATAAAATATTGTAGGTTATTGCATCGTCGAATGCCAGAATTATAATTATTTTTTATAGACACTCGATCTGAAGCTTTTCCTTCAGATCGACCGTTAGGATTATTCCCAGTTTTCTATTGGCTAATGATATTGTGTTCAGCCAATAGCAATTACGTATTAACTCTAAACAATTGATATTGTTTAAGTTCCCTCGGAATGTCGAAATAATATTTCGGTTACCAAAGCATCGGATGATATATATTTGTATAACTGTTCCAAACTTTGTGTACGAGAGAAATTAGCTGATTGATTACGTGGGTCCTGAGTCACCAACGGACACCCAACAATAACAACAACACCAATCTGTCAGATTCCTTGAAAATGTCTACGAAGTAGACGAAACTCGCGTCGGAAGTGAAAAGTGAGTGAATTCTCGTCATGAATAACGGTAGTGTTTTTTTAAAACTAACATTTTCTTTGTCTAAATTTCCTGGGCTATTTATCGTTTAAGAGTGTATTTAGGAAAGTGAGATCTGGTGTAAACTTATCATTTCACTTGATTCCATTACTTTTTCGTATTCGTGGACAGTTTTTTGCATAGGGATATGTAATTTATATGCCAACATTTTCAAGAACCTATGTTGTACCGATTCAAGAGATTTTATATGTCTAGCATATTGTGGTGACCACACTTCAGAACAATATTCCAGTCTAGATCTAATAAAGGATTTTTAAATTGGAAGGATAATCAAAATCCTGGGTGTGCCTATCTTTTTGATTTCAGTATAGTGATTAGTAATTTTTAAATTATATTGGATGGTCACACCCAAGTCCTTAATCTGAATATCTGCACATTCAAAAATGTAAGGCGATTTGGATGTATGGTAACTCAGAACCTTACATTTCTTAATTTGCATAAGGTTGCCTTGCAACAGCCGTGCAAGCGCCGAAGAGTCTCCTGCATCAAAGGATCTTCGGCTGATCCACTAATTCTCAATGCTATCTTCATATCGTCAGCAAATAGCCAATCTTGAATTTTATATGGTAGTATTGTGATAATATCTAAATATATAAATCAGAAATTTGTGTGTGGTTGGTAGCGGTTGTCTGTTCCAATACCACAGCCCGAACGGTAGCAGATAGAGAAAAATGGATGGGAATGGACCCCCCATAAATCATGGTCTACGACCCCAGGAAAATTATCAGAATTTATTCACCAAAATCGGACACGAAAAGTTTTAAATTTTGTTGCGACAACATATCAACTCACAGTGAAAATTTTGAGGTGGCCGTTTAGTCCTTATTTTAGGACATTTTCTGTAAAGGTATGGCCAGCCATTCCACATTTAATACTAACCAGCCAGAACGGGCGTGCCACTAATGCCCCTGGCGGAACATAATATATATATCTTAATTTTTTAAAGCTACGCGATTCAGGGTCGACACAAACCTAAACTTCCTCAAAGTTGAAGTATATTAATCGCCATATTGTTTTTGTTTCTGAAGGAGTCATTGTTAGCAAGTATTCAACCAACTATTCAAACTACGTGAAAGTTAGTTTATCTAATATCACTGTAAGCAAGTCTGGTGAATATGTTTGCAGTGTCAGGAGATGTAATATCACTACAAACAAGTCTGGTGAAAATGTTTGCAATGCAGTTGATTCTTTTGGCGAAAAAATACTTGAAATTCATGTTAAAGGTGAGACTATGTTATTATCATATCTTATTTATACTGCGAGGATGAGACTGAAGAGTCCCCAAGCTAAAAAACTTCAAGGGATGAGAAGGATTAGGACTAGAAGGAAGAGGAAAAGGATATTAAAGGAAAGGAGAAAAAAATGTTAGTGAGTAGGAGCAAACAAATCTTCACTGACTACCTCCAATAAAGATAATTGGAATAGTAAAAGGTGAGTGATAGGATACGGACAGACTATAAGGTGGTTTTACTTTCCTAATCCTATAGAAAGGAAAGAATTCAGTCATTCCTATAGGATAAAAAGGGTTGGTGCTAAAGTTAGGATTGCACGCTTTGCTCATTTTCGTTGCGCAAAGTATGGCAATCAGTCTAATCAGGCAGAAAATATTTGGTAAATCCCAATAAATGTTTGTTATGATGCTTCCCAGGTGTAATGGGCCCGTCGCTATCACTATAGTATTACACTATTGGCAAAAAAAAAAAAAAAAANAAAAAAAAAAAAAAAAAAAAAAAAAAAAAAAAAAAAAAAAAAAAAAAAACATTTGGGAAGCAGTGAAATTTGCCCACAAAATATATTTTGTAAACAATCCATTTTTCCAAAGGATGTGAGTTTTTCTTGTGCTTTTTTTATTTATTTAGCCAATTTTTAATATTTTTAATCTCTATTGCATATGCTTAACATATTATAAAACAAAGTCCCTTGCCGTGTCTGCCTATCTGTCTGTTTGCGATAAACTCAAAAACTACTGAACGTATTTTCATGCGGTTTTTAACCATCAAGGTTTTTTGGTATAATGAACCCCAGAAAATTGAACCGTTTTCGAAATAAAAGCGATTTCCTAGAGATGTTTTAACACACTCGTCGTGGCACCCCCGCATTTTTAGCTAGCCCAGTTTCAGTACTTCGGGGAATGTGATTCCAGATCCCGAAGTGGTGGTTTTCAGCTATATTCGGGATTGAGTTCTTTGTAGATAAAACCCAAAACTTCTGGAACAGATGTTTACCAGATATCTTAAAGACACGGCTAGGCGTTTACTCGGAGAAATACTCGTAGGTCTTCGCATAAATATGTCTTTCTTTTTAATAAGACGATTTAATCAAGTTAGAAGTCGTGATGGGAAATCGTTTGAAGTTCGATCAACAATTTCTCGCTTCATTAACCTAACACAAACCCATTTCTTCTTTTTCTCTGACGTGAAGCAGCGCGCATATTATCCTCAATGTCTGCTTCTTCCATCAATAAGGAAGAAGTGACAATCATCGTAGCCGTTGCGATATAACACGCCTAGATACGTATACCACATGACCGCTATTGAAGGACATGGAAGGGCCAGGATTATCAATATCTAGACCTTAGGTGCTAGAGAATTTTAGCACCTAATACATATATCAATTTTATGAATAGAATAGAACACGCCTACATACATATGTCAATTTTATGAATAAAAAAGAACTCGGTCTACATACATAATGTCAATTTTATGAATAGAATATAACACGCCTAGATACATATATCAATTTTATGAATAGAATAGAACACGCCTACATACATATGTCAATTTTATGAATAAAACACGGCACAAAAGTTTTATCTATTTCTGACAATTTTTGCCATAAGTAGCGTGTTGGAAATTTTTTGTTCACAGACAGACACACACCGACCAATGGCTGAAACTTGGGATTTGGAGTCTTTTGAACTCAAAATGTGTTTCGGCATTGAAAGGTAGTTGTCGATTTTTTCATAGATAAAAGTCGTGAACTTTTTAAAAAAATGTGTTGTGAACATCACACAACTTTCCTTGTCCATTTTTATATAATTTTCTAACAGCCAAAGGAGACATAAAAAGACGTTGTCTGAAGAGATAACTCTTTCGGTATTTGTCTTCTTCAATAGGTTTGGATTTCTTCTGTTTTTCCACATCACCAGGAGGTAACAGAACGGATGCATTTTTTTTATAGAGGAAATCGCCAAGAGTTCTAAGAAAACCTCCGTTAATTTATGGGATCTGTTCTTTGTAGGAAACAGGATCACATAATCATCCTAATAAATATTCGAATAGCCTCTTACATAGTTACAACCTAATTAGTAAGCAATGAACTTCAAATTATGAGGAAAACAAAAACATACTAAAATAATTAGCGCCAACAATATATTACACTTCAACCTAAGTTGTATTTTTCAAATTAATATGAATAGGCACCAAATTTATTGTTCTAACTCTTTCCATTCTGGTTTTAAGCAGAACCGCCAAAAAGCGGCCTTCAACCTCTAATTAGCTGCCAAATTCATGTTAAAGGTGAGACTATGCACTGTTACACAGTTGGTTTTACATTATATTTCTTTTTCTTACAGAACAGAAACCTCCTAAATTTGATCCAGAAAATAATGTCCAAAGAAAATCTTTGGAAGTTATCACAGGAAAAGAAGTGAATTTCACATGTCGGACAGAAGGAACGCCTACACCCTTAATCGCGTGGTACAAGGTAATTGAATATCTATGGAACTAACAGCAGAACGAAATCAAAATTTCTTTATTATGAATTAGCGGGACATATGTATCCATTTTTGCATCTTCCCTGATTAAAACTAAATTGAATCTTTATTGGATTAGTAAAAACTATAGAGGAAGCACATAGTGAATACTCTGCCATCTTTTGTTTATTTGAATTCAATATAGATTCAATTTAGTTTTAAGATAATTCAGTTTTAATGGGGGAAGGTGTAAAAATCCTCAAGACTTAGTAACGGCGCCTGATTGTAATATAGAGTTATATGCTCTCGATGCTTCACTTTCAAGATATACCAAACACATAAATTTTGAGCTCGTTGTGGCAAGTCAATTGTTAAACTGTAAGTCCATTTGGTACTCAAAAAGAGGAAGCACATTAAACAAAAGAAGTTTTTAATTTTGCGTAGTGAAATATAGACAATCTTGCATCTTTTCCCACAAAAATAATCAATCTATAAGCTGCTGCAGAAAGAGTTTGTCCTATCAAAATCAGAAAATACCGACCCCTCAAATAATAAAAGTGTTTAAGTTTGAGACCACAGATCCAATGTGCAAGCTAGTAAAAAAAAAAAAACGGTTGGAAGTGTTGAGCAGAGCCGTGATGTTAACGGTGGGGGAGAAATGGTAAGAAACTTCCTTCTGAAAAACATTAGCATGAGATCGAATTCCATTGACAGCAACATTGCTTCGTAGAAGTTTTTTTACATGTTATACGAAATTAATTGATAGCGCACAGTGGTATTCCAGCTTCAGGGATAACTTTTTAGTAATGGCCACTGGACCGATGCTGTATTATGAAAACCTGTCCTCAAATGGTTGGCTCTACGTACCAGGGCAATCCAAGCATGCAAAGGTGTTTGGCCAAAGACCATCAATACGGCAATGTAAACCAAGAGAAGACTCACATTGTCTCACAGTGATGATTTGCTGTGAGGAAAAAAATTGTACCAATATAATTGATTTTAGTCTTCTTTGGCTTGTAAATGCTGCTACTACAACATTATGAAAACCTAAATTATTGTTGATTTCAGGATAAAAAAATGCTCCACCTTAATAGAAGTGATACTCGCATTACATTTTTAGAAGCTAACCAAATTCTGAGAATCAATCACGCCGCCCTATCAGACGAGGGTAACTATGAGTGCATTGCAAGCAATAGAGTTGCTACAATCAGAGCTGCAGTGTTTTTGAAATTAGCAGGTAATTTAATTTTATGACTCCAAATCTATAGAGTTGCTACAATCAGAGATGCAGTGTTTTTGAAATTAGCAGGTAATTTTATTTGAACACTCCAAATCAGTAAAGTTGCTACAATTAAAGCTGCATTGTTTTTGAAATTAACAGGTAATCTGAGCGCACGGCAGTGCGCCAGGCCAAGTTCCAGAAAGCACCAGTGTATCTTTACACTAAGAAATTCACCAGGTTTTTCACACCGTCAGATATCCGGTTATACAGGGGATAGGTCATTGAAATGTTGAACATACATCCCGTAGTATAGTACAATACTACAGGATAAATTTAAAAAGTTAATGCTCACCCAGGTGGGAGATAGGTAATTTCAAAGTTTGCACTTTTGGATACTCACTGACTGACTGACATATTGACTGATTCACTCATCATCATAAGTTTCAAGCACTTCCCGTATACTTAGAGTACTGAAATTTTGCATGAAGTTAGCTATTGACATCCAAGTAAAGGGAAAAATGCGAAAATTTGAGCTTTTTAACTCTAAGTGCTCCAAAGCGGGTGTCGCCTTGGGGAAGACAATACAACGTATTGTAATGTAGTTTTAACTGATAAAACACTGAAATCTTGCATAAAGTTCGATTTTTACATGGAATTAAGTAGGAAATAATTTATATCTTTCATTCCCGGCGCTCCAAAACGGTTCCGCTTTAGGGAAGGAGATGCTCAAAAACTAGTTTAAACTGGTAGGACGCTGAAATCTTGCATGAAAGAAGATATTTACATGCAATTAAATGGATAAATAAATATATTCACTCTTTTACTACCAGTGCTCCAAAACGGTTCCGCTTCAGGGAAGAAAACTAGTTTTCGTGTATCTCAACCAAAAAATAAACTGGTAGGATGCTAAAATTTGCATGAAGGAAGATATTTTCATGCATGAAGGAATCTTGCATGAAGGAAGATAAGATTGTAGCAACTCTACAGATTTGGAGTCATCAAATATAATATCACAAAAAAATTATCATTGAAAAAAGGCCAAGTTCTCAACCAAAGAATTCCGCCTATGAAAGTAGTGATATCTAGTATTGGGGCCAAGTTTATTGTTGCTACTGTATATCCCGCAATTAAATTTATTATTGCACTTTCTTCTGTCTCAATTCTCTTAAAGTAATACGGACTTTACACCTGGCCAGTTTGTAAAAAGGTAGTATTTTACGAATCCCCTTAGAAAAAAACTGACCAAGTGTAAAGTCGGTATTACTTTAAGAGAATTGAGACAGAACGTGCAATGATAAATTTAATTGCAGGATATACAGCAGAAACAATAAACTTAGCCCCAATAATAGATATCACTACTTTTATAGGCGGAATTTTTTGGTTGAGTGAGTGGAACTTGGCCTTATTTCAATGATAATTTTTTTGTGATATCATATTTGATGACTCCAAATCTGTAGAGTTGCTACAATCAGAGCTGCAGTGTTTTTGAAATCAACAGGTAATTTTATTTGATGACGCCAAAGCCGTTCAAATTTAATGAACGTTTGGTATCGACTACCGAAAAAGAAAGTACCCACTGAAACGACATTTTCCGTTTCAACATATGTAGAATTAAAAAATGATAACGATTTAATAAGAGTCAATTTTTTGAGAAAAAAAATATCTTCAACTTTTTTTTTTATTTTATTAATACAATTTTTACTTTCCTCATCTTATAAAAAAAAAAAATGAAAAATGTATTATAATGGGCTGAAATTTTTGATGTCGAGTTTTCAATGCAAACACATTTTGATCTGCAAACACGTGTGTGTGTGTGTGTGTGTGTGTGTGTCTGTTTGTCTGTCCGTCTGGTTATAAAAAAAGATATCTCAAGAAGGGTAAATGCTAGGCCAGGAACGAACCACGAAGCGGTTGAAATCGAAGTTACGATTGTTGTTTTTTTGCCACTTTGACGCGGTTTTAGTTAATTCCGCCTAAAAAGAGAATGTTAAATTTAATTAGTTTAAATTGAAAAGGAATNTTTTTTTCGTTTTGACGGTTTTCACGAAACCTGCCTGGAAGCGAAACTGCAGGTCCTAGACTTGAAATTTTGGTATGTATTCTAACTATATACATAGAAAACGACAAATTCTATCATTTGTGAGACAAAATGTTCACATACACACACACACACACGAACCAATGGCTGAAATTCGAGATTTGGTCTCAGAGAACCTCAAATAGTTTCTTCTTTTTTTATAGATAAGGAAAGTCGTGTGATGTTCAAACCAGATTTTTTCTCTTAATTTTCAGACAAATCGGAGTCTGATCTGTTTCTCATCGCATTTTTGCTATTTCTGATCTTCTTGTTTGCTATCGTTATATTTTACAAGATGCGAAAGGCCAAGGTAATTTTTCTTTTATCTCTCATGTATATTGTGACGGTGGCAAAGTCTTTTTTTAGTTTTCTGGACAATTCATGAGGTTTATTACATACAGAAAAAATAGGGTACGACAAATCCGTCCGTACAGAAAATCTTTATATATAAAAGGCAATGTCCCGAGTGACTGATCAACGTAGAGCCAAAACTATTAATGCTACAGACTTGAAATTTGGCAGGGACTTTCGTTGCACCATGTAAGTGTGCAATAAGAAATTATTTTGCAAAATTTTAATTTTAAGGGGTAGAAATCGCGAAAAGTAAACAATACCCATAAGGAATACATTGGAGCGAGAGAGATAGCAATTAGCACGGGAACGACCATGCCTATAAGGCGCCAAGCTGTAGGCCGTAGCGAAACACGGGCGAAACAGCTAGTCTCATATAAAAGCTTTATTTTTCATTCCATTTTCAATATGCTACAATTTTTTGTAGTTTTGCGATTTTATCATTGGGGTCAAATGAAAATAAATTGAACTCAACATAAAAAATGGGTGTATGTACTTATGTACGAGCTTGAGAAGTTATACTTCTTTTTAAAAATAAATTAAATAATATTTCAGAAAAACATACTACCCTACCCGGGAGTTAACTCAGAACCTACGAACTATGAAACAGAGGCCTTGCCACTGAGCCACGCTGTTGTATGAATATAGATGAGAAAATACAATATTTAAATTTAACTCTCATCATTTTTTTATAACTATCTCCATCTTCATAATTTTTTTCATAATTTTGTGTTACACTTTTGGTAATAATTTTGTGTTACACTGATGCGGTGATAACTTTTTGTTACAGATGCGCGCGCATCTTAAAATTTCACTCTCATCATTTTTTCATAACGCGCCTAAAAAAGTATAACTTCAAAAGGTGTGAAATTTTACCTAGGCATCCCTATGTGTGACATATCAAATTTAAACTTCAAACACATTTTAAAAAATACAATTTCACATTGGCTCATCATTGATTCAGGAGGACAAAATATATATTTTTTCTCTCTCTGTAAGCATATACCTACCCAACCCGTATATGCATCCTTACGGAGATATGGAACAAAAATTGAAAATCAAGTATATATCCTTAGGTTATCCATGTGGATAGGGGGACTTAAAAAAGAATTCTTTCAAGGCATTCAAGCCCATGTCGGTCATAAAAGGCGACTAAGGGCAGGATTAGAAACGATATATTTTCCATTAGCCATGCAGAAAACAAGGAGAAGCTACCGCATTATCCGTAAGGATTCTTTAGTATCAACAACTCATGGCGTGTTATTGCAAACCATCTCTTCGGACGTTAAACTATTATCATGGGTTGGTTATTATCCATGCGATATTTTGAGTAATATTTAATCCCCCAAAAACACTTTATGTTAAAGAGACGTGAAGGGTAGCAATATTATCCGGCCCAAACTATATCTTTAAAAAAATAACTGATTGAACTGATTTCAGCAACTAAAAAAGGCACTGAAAAAGGCACTAAAAAAGGAACAACAAGAATTCGATGAAGGTCAAATCGAAAGTTTAAATCCTAAAATTGGAATCGATGAACAGGCGGATCTCTTACCGTACGATACAAAATGGGAAATTCCAAAGAATAAAGTTAAGCTGGGTAAGTGAAAAAATCTCTTATCTCCTGATTACCAGAAAACGGTAAAATATTATAGGAATAAAATATACGAAAATATTTGTTAAGCGCTACCCATAAGCCTATAAGCTATCTACTAGTAGTTCTATCAGTACCACGTTTCATCAACATCGTACAAAGTGTTTGAGAGTTATGGTGGTATAAACAGAGAGACAGACAGACGGTTTAATTGCCCTAGAGTCTAGATAAATGAACGAAAAATGAAAATTATTATTTTTCTTTAGTGCTGTCAAGAAATTGGAATCTCAATTGGTCGTTTTTTGTTAACCACAAATTTTGATTCTTTCGAAATATTTCTGTATTCAGAGGAAAATATAAGTCACGTATCTAAATATATTTTACTCATGTATATATTTTTAATACTTATGTATTAAAAGTATTACTTATGTATATACTTTTAATAGATTTAGATATATTCCATTTAAATTAATACAAATTTTACAATAGTTCTTATCGTAAGCCTATTAGAACTAATCCTAGCTTCTAAGATAAGATTCTAATAGGCGCCCTCTTTTAAAGATTCTATTTGACATCTTGTGTCGAAGGGGGGGATTGAGTTGGATTCGAACCTACAGCCTCCACAGATTTCTGATATAAATCAAAAATCTGTGTGTTTGTACCTATCTAGGTATGGTAGGTGTTGTTTGTTCCAATACCACAGATGTCGACCCCCTCCACCCCCACACACAAATCATAGATCGGGAAAGGAAAATTATAGGAATGTTTTTTTTTTTTTGTTGTGAAGATTCCAAAAGTTCATTATTATAAATAAGAAACCAGAAATGTAAATCTGTTTTCAAGTTACGTAGCGAAGCACGAAACAGCTAGTTGTGGTTATAGCGAAATCTCTCCAATTAACTATCTTCTACTTTCAATAATGGCAGCTTCGGGGACCGGACAACATCTACTGGGTGGGACCACAGGTCTGTAGGAGTCAGGTGTGTAGGGTTAGCAATACAATTAAAAATATGCTGTACATAAAAAACATACAGGTCCCGGACCTCAACTGGGACATTTGTCTTCTATCTGATCATTCATATTAATTTTCTGGTAAGAGTTCAGATTTTTGCTCCACCCAGAATGCGACTGAGCCAAGGTTGTGTGATTTTGTCACGGAAGTTTTGATTTTTCAACAGTCATTGCTGGGGTGGTTCTTTCAGGACACGATTAGGTGTGTTATTTAGACAATGCTCGTTTTATATTCATGCTCACTGTGATTGAAGTCAGATGTTGTGCCATTGGTAAGAACTTTATCTTCACAGAGGTGGTTGCGGATGGATCTGGGTATTGGAAACCTCTGAACCAAGGTGTTACAAGGCCATCTTCCTCACGATGGCCAGTTTTTCGTTAGCCCTATCTACAATAATGTCTAGCCAAAGGTCCTCACAACACCTCGACACTCGAAAGCTTTCCTCTCTTCAATCAAACAGCCAGTAGTTACATATATTATGATTTTGAATCCAAACTAAAAAAAAAAAAAAAAAAAAAAAAAAAAAAAGTTACCTACTGAGACAAAAGTACTCGTATCTATTTACTATGAAACGCCTGACTTGAATAATGTCGAAAAGCTTGAAGTAAGACAATGTAACTCCTTATTAAAGCCATTATTCTTAACTTGTTACAGGAATACAAATAGGTTCTGGTGCTTTTGGTGTTGTAAAAAAAGCTGAAGTTGATGGCATCATAGAAAAAGGCGAAATTACAACAGTTGCAGTCAAAATGATCAAGAATAATACCGATGCAAAAGCTTTGAAAGCTCTACGTTCGGAATTGAAAATTATGACTCACATAGGGAAGCATTTGAATATTGTTAATTTACTGGGAGCATGCACAAGGGATCTTCCAAGAAGTAAGATTTTAAACTGAGATTTCTAATCATTAACATCGAGCAATTATTGGTCCGATTAGGGAAATATATTCATGGACTGATCAACAGAAGAAATAACATCACATACCTTCCCTTCTACTCCAATCAACCTAGACTACTTTGAACATATGTCTGACGATGATAGTCTGAGTGCTAGTTAAAACATAACGAATAGAACAGAAAGTGGGGAAACTCTCTGAATTTAACCCATGATGCGGTGTGGCAGTGAAACTCTAGCGCTAGTGATATCAAACTGTATGGGAGCAGTTCGGGGTTGGGGAGGAGCAATGTGGCAAGTTTTTTTTAAAAATCAGATTTTAGTTTTAAGCTCGCTTTTTTATTGGCCGTCATGGGTTAGTGTTGGACGGTTATACATAGGCAATAGAGGTATGCCGTAAAAATGTTTCCTAACCTCTCTAAAAGGGTTAAAATTGGATAACATAAATTCATGTCGCATTACACATGTCCGGTACCAAATCCTTCAGTGTTTATTATCAGCAAATTATCTGATTGATTTATCAATGGTCGCGAAATTGATTTTTCCGTTTTAAATAGTTACCTACTTATTTTTTCTTTTTGAATTAAATTTTCAAATATAATTATATCTTTAAATTAAATTAATTTAAACCTTGAACATAGATGAAATTTTCATTAAGATTTTTTTATGTCCCTCTTCAAAAACATTGCATAGAGTGTACAATTCCTTATTCTATTGCTAAACGCCCTCTAGCGGCTACTCACATGTAACTGCATAAGTTTCCCTACTATCTGTTGTATTCGTTATGGTTAAAGCTTGCTACCTTATAACGGGTGTCATCGTTTTTTTTTTTTTTTTTTTTTTTTTTTTTTTTTTTTTTTTTTACATCGGCTCACATACGATTCAGCAGGTCAAAATTAGATTATTTCCCCTCTTAGCATATACCCGCAAATGCCTCTTTACAGAGATATTGAAAAGTGTAAAGCAAATATACTGCAGCATTATCTGTGGCATATTTTCCGTAATACTAATGGTAAATATTATCTTTTTAGTATTAACAGCTTTTGTCTCCATTTTCATTTTATTGAACAAAAATTCGTAATTTTTGGAAAAATTTTTACGAGTGTTGGTCATAATTTATATCCTAGTATCTAAAGATAAGATATTCTTTCATTCGGTAATCCGATTAAGTTTGTGTAACCCAACCAATCCGACACATTATGAAAGTGGGAGCTGAAAATAGTTTTCTTCCAGCATACCGCTCTGAATAAATTACTCAGACATTCAAAATCATAATGGTATTAGCGCTCGAGCTGACAAATAGCTATTCTAGGCTGAACAGTTTGTATGAAGAAGACATTTGTGCAAAATATCACACGAATAGTCCAAGACTGCAGTATTCCATATCTCTGTAAAAAAGCATTTACGAGTATATGCTTAGAGAGACAAAAAGATCTTATTTTCATGTCTTGAATAGATGGTGAGCCGATGTGGAGACACCCTGTATATAAATTTTAAAATCGTCATTGTCAAATAATTTATGTTATATTTTTAAATATTTTTCTTTTCTTATTGTTGTAGACTTAAGGTTCGCGGATTAAGTATTCGTTCATGAAAAACGCGTCGTTTTTATAAAGCAATAATAATAATAACTCAACAAGAAAATACATTATTAAAGAAAAAGAATACATTATTAAAGAAATACATATTAAAGAAAACACAATTAAAAGGTTATCAAAAAGTCGTACACTGTTTAACTTCTAAAATACCGTCTACAAAACACGCGAGAAAACTACGTAATTCACACACTGAAAATTCACAATTTAATCACTTGAAATTAACTCACTGAACTGAACTATAAAACAGACTCGCAGCTCCCTTAATATATTTTAACCAAAATTCTAGAAGTTTCCAGTAGTCATGGAATACCTTATAACCTTCTGCGTCGTTATCAAAAGGGGAAGGAAATACGTAGTTCACATTCCAGAAATTCCGGAACAGTCAATTATAAAGAAGTCGTTGCTCTCTAGTGGATTTCTTTGGAATTAATGTCACCAGATCATTAGAAGTCAAGTAGGTGCTGCCACTAAGGTGTATACATTTGGAACTATCCCCTCCCTCGCTAGCTTTATTATTTTTATTGTGAACTGAATTTCGGACATTTGTAAGTCCTCTACTGTTGGATCAATGCACAACTTGACCAAAGTAGGTCTTGTGGACTTTGGAAGGGATCTTTTTTTTTTCAGAATCATTCATCTCTGGTAGTGATTTGCTACCGAGCACACAATTTATGTAGATTTTCTTTGACAACTCTGGTAACAATATTGTTATATATTTGTTGCAAGATAGTCTGTTGTTATTGTAGCGGTTTTTCTCTTAGAATTAATAGCTTCCCAATACTTGGTTCGGGTTTGCAAAGATATTAGAAACCGATTGATATGAGATTACCGAAAAGGTTTTAATGGCACTTGACTAAGTGTTCCAAGTCGTCCTGGTGTGTAGAACTGAGCATTGTGGGGCAAGATTGTTCTACATTTTTTACTGATTGAGCATACTTTGAAAGTTTAATTCTTGCTATCTATGTAAGTAATGGTAAAAAAATGTATCATCGGCTAAAACAATGATTTGTTACAGGGGAGCTACTAGTGATTATAGAATATTGCAAATATGGAAATCTTCATAACTATTTGCAGAAGAACAGAAATATGTTCGTCAATCAGATTGATGCTGCGGGGAATTTGGATACAACTATTACGTAAGTTAACAATATAAGGTCCACAACAAAAAAATTCTAGCAAAAATTAAAGAGCTGTAACTAGTAGTTCTGTGAGCTGTACTAACCCTGGGGTTATTAATTGATGAAAACGAATCAACTAATTTCATGAACATAATGAAAATTAACCCTGGGGTTATTAGTTGACGAAAACCAACTAATTTCATGAACATAATGAAAATTAACCCTGGGGTTATTAATTGACGAAAACTAATCAACTAATTTCATGAACATAATGAAAATTAACCCTGGGGTTATTAGTTGACGAAAACTAATCAACTAATTTCATGAACATAATGAAAATTAACACTGGGGTTATTAATTGACGAAAAATAATCAACTAATTTCATGAACATAATGAAAATTAACACTAGGGTTATTAGTTGACGAAAAATAATCAACTAATTTCATGAACATAATGAAAATTAACACTGGGGTTATTAATTGACGAAAACTAATCAACTTATTTCATGAACATAATGAAAATTAAACCTGGGTTATTAATTGACGAAAACTAATCAACTAATTACATGAACATAATGAAAATTAACCCTGGGATTAATTGACGAAAACTAATCAACTAATTTCATAAACATTATGAAAATTAACCCTGGGGTTATTAGTTGACGAGAACTAATCAACTAATTTCATGATCATTATGAATATCCAGGCCAAGTTTCATAAAAGTCGGACAATGCGAACAGACAGACAAACAGAAGTTTAAGGAAAAATCATTGTGTTAAACCAGACCTCATTTCGTTCGATTGAGAGTGAGCTGTAGTGGATTCTATGCTATCACTGAGAGCAAATAAACTCTGGACGGGAATTTGGTTAATGGGTTCTTGAGATTTTGTAGTTTTGTAGGGTAGATATTGTTTGAGAGAGACAATTAATGAGTAGCCCCCCCCCCCCCCNCAATTAATGAGTAGCCCCCCCCCCATATTTCATGAGTTTCATTGTCACAACACTCGCACTCATCTCCCCACCGTACCAACATTATGAATTATTCCGTCCACGTTGCAAGACTGTGGAATCAGCTGCCATCAGATCATTTGAATCGGCACTAGTAAATTACGTATTATTATATTAGCCATTAGTTCAGTGATTACGTTACCTCGGGAAATATTCCCGCCCATTTCATTAGGGAGGGTCTAAACCAGATCCTTTTTAGAGGTGAAATAGTGAAGAAGAAATACTGACTTACAGTAGAAACATAAAAACAATACAGCAATTTTATTTAATTAAATGTGTTTTTTAGACACTCGTATCCCTGAAATGGCTACTCTGGTCTGGCCCGGCCAAACCTTGGTTGGGGAGACTATTTTATGTAATTGGTACTTCAGAGGTCCAATGTTGGGAAAGCTATTTTGACCCCTCAAAACCCTGTCCTGGCCTCGGCCCTGCGAACAATCATTTTTGAATCTTAGTCAATCACTTTTGAACTCCGGTCGGTATATTTTGATAAATTGATAGCTTTGATTTCAGTCAACCCCGCTATGTAAATTTACCTAAGCTAAATAAAATCAGTTCAACCTCTACGACCGCTAAATCGTACGCGTCAACCAAAACAGCATACACGACGCTAAATTCAGAGTCACAACCTGAAAACAACCAGATGATTGGATCGGATGGATATTTGTTGCCGATTACTAATGAACTAGAAACTCCAAACCTAACTATAATTACTACTCACGATCTTATGTGTTGGTCATTCCAAATTGCAAAAGGAATGGAATATCTTGTCAGTCGAAAGGTGAGCTTCAATAAATCTCTATTTCAAATTATTCAATATTTTTCATAATCAGTAGCGGATATATGGCCCCACCAGATATAAAGATTGAAAAAATAATGCTTCAGTTACTTTTTGGTAGAATTATCTGGGACAGTAGAGCTTATCCAAGTACTCGCAGATAAAGAGAAATGACGCGACGCCGACGGTCGGATCGTAATAAATGAAAACTTTCTTCAACTTTCAAAGCACATTGAGGTAAGCCGAAGCTCGATTGCCAACATGCTGAAAGGCAGTTCATCGTGAATTTGCGTTACCAATTTGCCCTAAGCAAAGCAAAACTACTAACTATCCTGACGCGGCGCATTGAAACTTTCACACAATATTACCAACATACACTCATGTCCAAAATTACCCGCCCACATTGATTTTCTTACTTCTTCAAAAAACTACTACTCTCAATGATTTTTTGTTGTTGTGTATGAATGCTATATGTATTTTCACGTTACCTATGGTTAAAAAATACTGCACCAGCATACAGAATAAAAAGGAGTCCGGACTTTAACCCCATCGAGCATGTGTGGGACATTCTGAAACGCCGGATTCGAGGCCGCCAACACGTTCCAGAATCTCTCACCCAGATGAAATCCCATTGTCGATGAGTGGGAACAAATACCCCAACGTAATCAATTCCATGGCAAAGTGTTTGGAAGATGCCCTTAGAGCCAGAGGAGACAACACTCTAACTTGTCAAAATCTTGCTTAAGAAAGAAAAAAAAAAATATTACATTTTAAGGAAGATTAAAATCTGCATTTTTATCATTTTCTCTCTTTAGAGGGGTTATTCTGTATGCTGGTGCAGTATTTCTTAACCATAGGTAACGTGAAAATACATATAGCATTCATACACAACGAAAAAAAAGCCATTGAGAATAGTAGTTTTTTGAAAAAATAGAAAATCAAGGTGGGCGGGTAATTTTGGACATGAGTGTATTATTACTGTGGCACTACACAATAGTACCACATCTGGCTGGTGCGGATCATTACGCGTAGGAATTTCTTTTAAAAAAAATAGTTGAAACTTGATTTTTTCATACCCCTGGTACTATACCATGTCTCCCTCAAAATCATTAAATTTTGGTCAGATTTTTTTTTTTTGTCAAATAGTAACTTTTCTAAAAATAAATAAATATTTACGTTTGATGGACAATAAAGAGAATTCAGTGAAATTGAGGAGTCGATTTTTTTGTATTAAATTTCAGGTTTTGCATGGAGATTTAGCTGCTCGAAATATTTTACTGGCGGATGATAAGATCGTAAAAATAAGTGATTTTGGTTTGTCCAAGAGTATGTACACGAGTGAAAACTATCAAAAAACAGGCGATGTAAGTAGTTCTCTTCTTTTGGGTATAGCCGGCACTCGTTTTCCGTATAAACCACAAAAGTGGAACACAGATAAAAAATTGCGGGAAATTTAAATTTATAAATTTGAATTAGCTGTTTCCCCGTGCTTCGCTATGATTATTATATTGATATTTTTGTTTTTCAAGGACAATTGAAACTGTGGGGAGGAGTGTGGGTTTGTGTCGACTCTGTATATTGCAGTCTTTAAAAAAACTAGATTCCTTTTGGGTCTTGTGATTACGGTATCTGCTGTTCCGGTGTTTCATGTGAATGTCTTGGCTGATGAATTTCTGCTTGCACATCTTGATCCCGCCTTGATCTATCATGACCGGACTTTCATGTTCAAATTCATCTGGTTTTTCTCAAACTTTACTATTCCCCATGACTCTGATTTTGAATAATGCGACGGTTATTGTCGATACGAGCATAGTTAATTCTATTATCTTTGATGTTATTATTTGCCTCATCCATTGCTTTTTGAAAAAGTTGTTTTATCATTTTCACTGCGGCTTCCACCCTTTTATTGTCTTGTTGATGGTGCGGACTGCTAGTTATATGCTAGGGGCTGAGTTTTTCTTTTAATGTGTGCAATATTTTCTCGGATGTCAACTCTTTTTGTTTTCTCGATTTCCATCTCCATCTGTGTAGCGGCCAAACCTTCTTTCCACATTTTTCTAAAAACTCCACATTCGCTCTAACTTTACAAGTGAAATCCAATGAACTCGAGCTTGAAATGTTGATTTGTTTCTGATTCTTGTCTACTGCTTTAAGCTCCACTAATTTCTTCGTTTTCATGATCGGAGGCGTTGTTCTACTCACTTCTTCGGCAATAAATTTTCTCAACTGATATGCGTTCATGTTCAATTCAACATCCATTTTTTCTTTAAAATATTTTTAGAAATTATTTCATATTCCAATAACAATAATTGCTATGATAGCAATTAATCACACCTGTCATCATGTTTTAATATTTAATACAATAAATACAAAATAATAAATTTGTAGAAGTTAATTTATTTTATGAGAAATAATATTTGTTGTAAGTCGAAGTTCACAAAATGAATGGATGAAATATTTTTCACCCAAATAATCAACTGATTTTAGTAATCAAGCAACATAATACCATTACAATTGGAAGGTTGTTTACTTATTAGAACAGTGGGCACCGTTTTTTTTTTTTTAGATCACAGTGTGTAAAATCAAAAGTATCAAAAAACCGCTGCAAAATTTAAAGTCGTTCCGAGGAGATTCTACTGATCACAAATTGGCGACCACCCTGTACTGAGTTTGCATTTTTCTAACTTTTTGATTGTTTTTTTGCAGGAACCTTTACCTATTAAGTGGATGGCAATAGAATCAATAAAAGATCGAGTTTTTTCTACACAGTCTGATGTGTGGGCCTATGGTGTAGTACTTTGGGAGTTATTTTCTTTGGCGGAACAGCCATACCCAGGTATTTTATTTTGGTTCATTATTTTCAATAATGAAAATCGTAGGGATGTGGCATACCCATCGATCGACCAGTCGCAATCAGCCTCTCATTGGTGGAATGATTCCTTTGAGTTTCCAATTTCTGATATGTAAATTTTGACCATCGCGAGTCTTATTTTACAATCAGTGTGATGAACCCTGATATTGGGCAGCAGCTATATCAGTACCAGGTTTGGCACTGGAAATGTGTGAGCGGAGGTGAGTCAGCAGAATGGTCCCATAACTGCGACATGGAAGGCAAGGAAATACCACCATATTACTTATATTTCTCCCGGAAGATCAAATGGCTGACAAATTTAACCACGGCTCCGAGTCAAGGCGCCTCTTAAATGGGGCAGGGGTGCTAGGAATCTCCTGTTCAGATTTATTTGATAAAAATCTGGGATTTAGATTGGGTACTTGGAATATCAGATTCCTTTTTGCAGCGGGGAATCTATTATTCTGGAGAGGATAGCTCACATCACTGGAATGGGGTCGGGTTTGTTTTCACCAAAGAAATGAACAAATACGGTAAATCAGTAACGAGCATTCAAGTACGTCAAGTAGTACGGAGGAGGAATTGGAATACTTCTATGCGGATGTTAAAGGAATAACGCGACATGTTCAACATTATTGGTCTGATGGTCTATAATAATTTGTACATTAGGCGACATGTTCTACATTATTGGTCTGATGGTCTATAGTAATTTGTACTTTAGGCGACATGTTCTACATTATTGGTCTGATGGTCTATAGTAATTTGTACGTTAGGCGACATGTTCCACATTATTGGTCTGATGGTCTATAATAATTTGTACGTTAGGCGACATGTTCTACATTATTGGTCTGATGGTCTATATTAATTTGTACGTTAGGCGACATGTTCCACATTATTGGTCTGATAGTCTATATTAATTTGTGCGTTAGGCGACATGTTCTACATTATTGGTCTGATGGTCTATAATAATTTGTACGTTAGGCGACATGTTCCACATTATTGGTCTGATGGTCTATATTAGTTTGTGCGTTAGGCGACATGTTCTACATTATTGGTCTGATGGTCTATAATAATTTGTACGTTAGGCGACATGTTCCACATTATTGGTCCAATAGTCTATATTAATTTGTACGTTAGCGACATGTTCTACATTATTGGTCTGATAGTCTATATACTTTAGACATGTTCTACATTATTAGTTTGATGGTCTATATACGTAGGCGACATGTTCTACATTATTGGTCTGATAGTCTGTATTAATTTGTGGTCACGTATTTACAATACAAATTTCTTGTGTTTCGGAAAGGTATCGAGATTGCAGCAGATCTGTACAGAAAATTAATTGATGGTCATCGTATGGAGAAACCCGAGTATGCTACCAAAGAAATTTACAAAGTTATGTTAGATTGCTGGGAAGCTAAACCAATTCGTAGACCAGGATTTACAGAACTGGCCGCCAAAGTTGGAGAATTGATTGAAGATAATGTTAAAAAGGTAAGCAATATTTTTATCAGCATCATTAGTCTCTTTCTACTGAATAGCGGGGTCAACAGAATAAACCCACAATGAGACAAAACGTTATTTTGTCCAAAGTACCATTTACGATGAACGAATGGAGCAAAATTCAAATAATCCCGTTAGAAAATCGTATCAGTTCCTGGCGGTTCACGGCTGTTTCGGCTTATACCTTCACCGTTTCAAAAAAAAAAGTACAAATAGGTGCGAACTGTGTCACTTAGCTATGGACTCGCCGAAGCATACTGTTATCGTATGTCCTCAATTGAATAACATTAGTTAACAACTGCTAACATTGTCCAGAAGAGAGTGAGGAAAATGGTGCAATATCTCCAATCTTGGAAAAATCATGTTAAACATTAAACATGGTAGAGCCCCTTAAGTAGGGTTAAACAAGCGAGACCTCGAAGAAATGTCTAACCCAGTTGCGAAATCTCGCTTGTAAACGTAAGAGGTTGGGTTTTTACTGGGTCGGTGAAGCTCTATTACATCCAACATCTTGCACACTCTTCACTGAGGCGTCTTTTTGAAGATTTCCCTACCTCAAAAAAATAAAAACAGGTCATTGTAAATAGTGATTTTAGACACTTCCGTGTCAGAGTGCGCATCACACTCGGCTTGCACCAAAGAGGTTCCGGGTTTGATTTCTGGACGGGTCGAAAATTTGAAAAAGGTTTTTTCGAATTTTCTTCTTGGTCTGGTTGTGTTTAGGGGTAACTCAGCCTCCTGAGGACAATTGAGTAGCTATGGTAATAGCGCCAAGTGGTAGCATTATAAGGTAAAAATTGTTAAAGTGTAGCTTAGACTAACTGATATTGGAGTGAATGTTGAAAATACGTTGTATTTGCTATGATGCCCACAAACATTGTGACATAATAACACAAAGAAATATACATTTACATTTTTACAAAGAGTGATTTTATATCACCGGACTCAGCAGAGAAAAAAATGGGGTTTAATTCGTTACATGGGAACCTTACATGGATGTTTTTGAAGTATCTTTTATTCTTCGCAAAACGGGATACTATGTCAAGTAGCATTATAACAATTAAATTTAAAAAAATTAACTTGAAAAATTGTTTTAGTTAAGTGAAAACTAAGTTGTTAAATTTAATGGTTCTTTTATTTTTTGTTGAGGTTAAGACCACACAAATACACAATCTGTCAACATTATAATTGTTTACCTCGTAGATCCTTGTGACGGACATCCGACTTTGTAGGTTTAGTACGGAAAAATCAAAATTGCCGAACAGTGGGGGCAAGCGCCCCTCCCTGCCCTTTGTTAGCTATGCCCATGCATTTCATTACAATGCTGTTGTTTTTGTTGCTACCGTTTTCGACGACATTCAGACCAAAGGGTGACCCCCTTTGTTCTCAAAAGGATGACTCCAGAATATTATATTATGTCGGTTAATTATATTGTGTCATATCTAAGTAATGGAACTTGGAGTAACCCAGTTGATATCGGACGCTCCATTGTCAAAACAAACAGGGGAAAGTTATTGTATTGTGTCATATCTAAGTAATGGAACTTGGAGTAACCCAGTTGATATCGGACGCTCCATTGTCAAAACAAACAGGGGAAAGTTATTGTCGGAACGAAAGATAGGCGATCTTTGGCCGGAAAAAATCCCGAGTTTATTTGGTAGGCAGAACGAATCGCTCGTGAAGACCTAGAATTAATTGTTAATTTGATTTGGCTACCATCGAACACGATGATGAAATTAGTAGTACAAATCTAGTTAATTTTTTTTTCAGTATTATTTAAATTTAAATGAAGTCTATCTGAAAATAAATGATGAGATTCTACAACAAGGTCAAGACTATCTTGCCATGCTAGAATCTCCAGATTTCGAAAGCAAAATTTCTGAGACAGAAGAACCTCATTACGACGATTCCAATATGGATCTTGTGGATAGTGATATATACGATAGTATGAAGAGAAATTCAAGGTCACCCGTCTCAGGCGATCATATGGAGTTGAAACCGATGTTACCAAAACCAATAGGTAAGTTGTTGCTTTGAAAAGTTTTATCATTTCCTAACTTCGTGCCTAAATTTGTGATAAACATTTCGTTTATTTGTAGAGGCATGATCTTTTTTTGGTTAATATTTTTAGGGCACAGAGAAGAGATTATTATTTACTAACTTCGTGCCTAAATTTAAGATTAACATTTCGTTTATTTGTATCACCAGCTCGCTTAGAGGCACGATCTTTTTTTGGTTAATATTTTAAGGGCATAGGGAAAAGATTATTATTACCTAACTTCGTGCCTAAATTTGCGATTAACTTAGAGGCATGATCTTTTTTTGGTTAATATTTAAAGAGCATAGTGAAAAGATTATTATTACCCAACTTCGTGCCTAAATTTGCGGCTAACATTTCGTTTAATTGTGTCACTAGCCAGCTTTGAGGCATGATCTTTTTTTCGTTAACATATTAAGGGCACAGAGAAAAGATTATTTCCTCACTTCATGCCTAAATTTAAGATTAACATTTGTTGTTGTAGTAGCAGCAGGTCCATCAAATCACATCTCATCTGTGAGGAGATTAATAAATCTCGCCACTTTCATTGGATTCGTCCACAAGTCAGTGGTTATCAGGATTGTAGGTTTTGATGAGCAGTTAAACAGGGGGTAATATAATGTGGGCTCTTGTTACACTTTGGGCATACATCTTCAATGGTTGGATCAATTCGGTGCAGATAAGTATTGAGGTGTTTGGACCAGCTAGAAAGGAGTTGGGACAGAATGGATCTGGTGTAAATTTACAATGTTTATTCATGAGCTTAATTGTGAATAACCCCAATAGGAACCTTGCGGGGACCTTAGGGGTGGTGTTCAAAGTGCCCCAATAGCTTAAAATCATTGTCTCCCAATGTGATAAAAAATTCATGCTTGCATCACAATGTGCACAATTATTCAGCTACGTTCCCCCACTATATGAAACCGTCCTCACAATGGACGGTTCTATGCACCACGACGACCTGGAATGCATCATCACCGTTCCAGCCCCGTTCCAGTGAGAAACCCCTGTACTACAACAACAACTATGTGAAACTGCCCGGACCGCAAAATCAATGCCTCAACTAACTTTGTTTTTTTTTTCTTTGTTTCGTTGTTTTTCCAATTTGGTTTTTATCACTGTGAATGATTTCAGAAGATTCTAATGAAAGTAAAGCTTCCAGTTTTTCAAATCCAAGTTATTTGGAATTTATCAATAATCAGTCGCCATCAGACCCCTCCTATATGAATAATACAAGGTTTGTTTATTTTTCTATCAAACCTCTTCTTTTATTTTTTTTTGTTGAATTGGGATACTTTGTCAAATAAAACCACGATAAAGCAGATAAAATACTATGTAGGCGGGTGAGTGTAAAAAAGTTCTTGGGGTCAATTTTCAGTATAATCTCAAATTCAAGAAACATTACTAGTCACCAAGAAAGAATTCACACTCAATTCGTTCGGTTTCTCTTTGCTAAATTGAATGGTTTTGTATCTAGAGTACCCAGAATAAATATCCTATGGGTTGCTGGTGGAATATTTGGGTCTTGATGTGACGTTTTATTATAATCTGGTGAATAACAATGTACATTGTTCATCCCTTGTTGATGATATTGCTTGGAAAGTTCCATCTACAGTTAACTTAAAACTTAGAGAGAGATCGCCACCATTCAATAGAGAATTGTACTAATCTGCAAGAACTCAACTTTGAAATAAGCGAAGATACTTTCTGCGGACTAGACCCTGGCTGTGCCTTCACCAATATACAGATCTAAGTTATAGAACTGCTTCTTGAGGGTCTCCAATGAAAATGGCAATTCATCCTTTAGGACGAAGTTTCTCTTTTCATTTATGATTATGAATGGTAAATATTTAATATGTTCATATAAGTGTCTCCCCTGAACAGACTATTAAAAAATATCTTCCCTTAACTATAAAAATTAGAAGGATGTTAATTGGAGAAGACTAGTTTCCTAGACTAGCTCTGATGATGCACTCAGGAGGGTATTAAACCAGTCAGCTTTAATTAACATCCTTTTAATTTTTATAGTCAAGCTATATAGTATTTTATCTGCCCCTTCATTTCCATTTAAAAGGTGTCGGAACATTTTTCGAACGTGTTAATAAACCCATCTGATGTCTAGAATGGGTATTCACTATCTTAACTAAAATTCTTTCTGAAAGCATGAGGTTTTTGGTGGTCCCGTAAATTGCCTGCACATTTTTTTTTGTAAATAACTGTCCCGAACATTCCTTCTAATAAAAAATAATAATGTAAAGACACTCCATCTCACAGGATTTGTAACAAACAACGCCATCGATGTTCTTGCCTCTGCAAACGGAACCTATTTCTCCTAACACCCCATTTCACACGCTTTGTAACAAACAGCGCCATCGATGTTCTTGCCTCTGCAAAGAGAACCTGCGTCCCCTAACACCCCATCTCACGCGCTTTGTAGCAAACAGCGCCATCGATGTTCTTGCCTCTGCAAAGAGAACCTGTGTCTCCTAACACCCCATCTCACTCGCTTTGTAACAAACAGCGCCATCGATGTTCTTGCCTCTGCAAAGAGAACCTGTGTCCCCTAACACCCCATCTCACGCGCTTTGTAACAAACATCGCCATCGATGTTCTTGCCTCTGCAAAGAGAACCTGCGTCCCCTAACAACCCATCGCACACGTCCTTAATTTCCAGGAAAGAGAAGGCGGAGCGTTATCTTGTGTCCTCAAATTTTGATCATCATACTGTGCTAATTTTTTTTGTCTAAATTTGGGGATATCTACCATTATGAAAAAATAAATTACCCAGAATATTCAAAATCAGTAAAAAATATATATAATGAAAATAAATTTATATAATGAAAATAAATTTTATAAAAATGAAACTAACAAATTCAAACGGAATTTCGTCCGGACGCTCTCCGGAGATTTGAAGAATATATCCAGATATCTGTCACCCACTGGCCACATTCCACAACTGTTGCATTCTTTGTACATCTTGAAGTTGGTTACTCCTGCACATCTTCGATTTGTAAGATTTTTTTCTTATATTGAATTGAAATTTTGTGCACTGAAGGAAAATTAAGTTTTCTATCAATTTATTTAATTGAAATGTGAAAATATATTTATTACCAAATTAATAATTATACAATTTAAAGTCATATTCCTGGAATGTGTCATAGATATAAACTAGTGGATGAAGATGATCAGGTGTTCACGTTAGTGTTGTAGTCATTAAATATGTTAATCGAATTAAAAAAAAAAAACATTTTCAAAAAACTAAATATTGGGCCCCCTGGCCCCCAATTTTTTTATAATCTAAAACCCCTTAACACCAGCCATAACATATCAAAAGTTTACGTTTCTACAACAAACCGCTAAAAAGTTAAAATCATTTTCAAAAAACACAATATTGGGCACCTTGGGGCCCCCAAAACTATACAGCAAATTTCCTTCATGTCCTAAACATGTATACCAAATTTCATCAAAATCGGATGAAAATTGTGGCTTGTATTGCGTAACAAACAAACAAACAAACATGAAAAAAGTCTTAAGACGAAAATTAAAAATATTTAAAATAATAATCCTTCAAAGAAAAAAACATACATACACATTACACATATACATACATTTATACAAGTGCATTTCGGGATGTATACCGGGGTCCAAAGTGGAGTTCACTAACGTTCAGGAAAAAACGTCAACGCATTTAAACTTTAGGACGTATAGATTACACAGAATTAAGGCATTTAGGTTACAGATCGTGCCTGACAGCATTTTTCCGTATCCTTTATGTGTGTGTGTCATGGCGTGAATGATTTTTTATATTTAAAAAAATGGTTCCAGAATTGTATTCTTATTTATTATTATTTTGGTAATAGATTTTCACGTTTTGATTGAATGAATTGATAGAAAACTTAATTATTATCATTCAGTGTATAAAATTCCAATTCAATTTAAAAAAAATAGAGCATAGTTTATTGATCAACATTTGTGGCCGCAAAATGACGCTTCAAGCGTTCTTTCCAGGAAATCAATTTTAAAACCCCACCACACGCAAATCATTTTATTTGAAAGTCTCATCAAATAGTGTGATAGGGGCACAAATATACATTATGTCCCAGAAGTCCTAGCGGAGGCACTCTAGCTTTTAAATCACTCTAGCTTTTAAATGATTTTTTGAATTCTGGAAAGCTGTAGGGATAGGAAAGGGCAATTGCCAATCGAATGGTTATAGTGAGATCCGAGTTCTTACCTTGTAAGTGACTTTTTTTGGACAAAAAGTGTCCATTTCTCGAGAAATTTAAATGGTATGGTACAAATATATAATTTTTTAGGGGTCTAAAGTTTAATTTTGTTACACCCTGTAGAACGGCCCCCATTTTAAGCTTTGGTGTAAAAGTTCACTAATTGAATACCTAAAATGGTTTCTCATATACTTAAATCATCAAAAGTAGATATTCTCAATTTCATCATTGTCGAAGGATAACAAAATCATTTTGGAAAGGCCATTTTCGGATAGAAAGGCTGAAATAAGATGGTAATAAATGACAAATAATGAAACGTAATCTAAAGAAGAAAACATGATTCCTTTTTTAGGTCACTTATCAATGTTTGTTCTTAATTCAGACTTTCTACCCGAAAGGGCCGTTTTCCAAACGGTCTATTTTTAACCTATACGAGAAAAACGAGATTTGCTTTGTCATCCTACGACACAGATGAAATTGTCCTTTTTTGAAGAATTAAGTTGTTGAGAAACCCTTTTTGGAACACGATTAGTGAACTTTTACATCAAACCTTTAAAACACAGGGTGTAACAAAATTAAATTTTAGACCCCTATAGCTTTGTCCCTAATTATTATTTTTGAAAAACTAAATAAGGTCCTTATTTTGTTTGGACTATTATTTATATAAAAAATATTTGTATCATTCCATTTAAATTTCTCGAGAAATGGACACTTTTTGTCCAAAAAAGCTACTTTTGGGGTTCGAACTTGGATCTTACTATAACCATTCGATAGGCCATTCCTTAGAGCTTTACAGAATTCAAAAATTCCAAGCCGTTTAAAAGTTACAAGGCCTCCGCTAAGATTTTTGATACATACTGTATATATATCAAACACACGGTATTTGGTATACAGTATCAAGATGGTTCAAAAATGGCCATCCTCACGATTGCCCGTTCTACGCACCAGGACGACCTGGAACGCCTACCATCGCAGTTCCAGCCAAGGGCCATCAAAATCTTTTCAGTAAACTCATATCAATCTGTTTCTACTATTTTAATTAATCATGTATCTATAAATGGGAAGAACGGTTGATTTCGTGAGAAACACCGCTACTACTACTACTACCAAACACACAAATTCAACAATATTCACCAAATAAATAGTGCCAAATATTTGGAATCACGACAAATAGTGTGATATGACCTTTAGTACTTTTATTATTTCTTTAATAATTTGTATTTGTACATTACATGACTTTAATTTATATTATTTGTACTTTGCATGACTTCAATGTGTACTCGTATTTCAAATAATTGACTGACCTTGTGAAAATTTCTAATGTGACCAATCAAATTAAAGTGGACATACACTATAGAACAATTATCACGATTATTGTGCATGGCATGGGTTTGGAAACATAAATTTAATAATGTCATGCTTAGATATACCAAATTTGACCTACTCTTCTTCTTCATTTTCATCTTTTCCCCAATTCTACTTGGGGTTGGCATTGCTTTCCTTAATTCTATCATGCCTCAACTATTTTGACTACGGTGGACCGGTAGTCAAGGTATGTCCACTACCAACGTGTTTTGTTTATAAGTGTAAATAGTGTTTATTGTTTGTTGGGGCATAGCTCATTTTTGCTGGTATTGAAAGGTCGAGGAAAATATTAAGGTCATGTAATGCATTATTCAAGGTCGAGGAAAATGTTAAGGCCATATCATTATATGGCCTTAACATTATGATATTAAATTCATATCGATCAAAAGATACCTAAACCAAACTTGTTAAAATGTATACCTATCTTGCCTTCGAAATGATGTTTTTTAGTTCAGTAAAAAGCATCAGTTGTTCAGTAGCTCTCAATTTGAAAAAAAAAAAAAAAAAAAAAAAAANGGTAGTCAAGGTATCAGTTGTTCAGTAGCTCTCAATTTTAAAAAAAATCTAATTTTTACTTTCTCTTCCTATAAAAGATAAAGTATTGTAATCGTGCAGGAATTTTGGACATTTTTTATTACGTCACGTGATAAAAGTGTCTCTCAATAATTCAAAACCATCAAAATTGTGAATAATTTTTTTATTAAATTATTATTACAACCCTTGATAATAATTGTGATTTTTTGATAGATTACGTCTGGTAATATATTGTAAACCTTTATGACCAATTTTGAACATTTTTATTACTTCACTTGATAAAAGTGTCTCTCAATAATTCGAAATCATCAAAATTGTGAATAATTTTTTTATTAAATATTTATTACAACCCTTAATAATAATTGTGATTTTTTGATAGATTACGTCTGGTAATATATTGTAAACCTTTATTTAACCTTTACTAGTGACCAAGCATTTCAATATTAATTGTGAACTGTGATTTATTGTGTATAATATATTATTAGTTATTGATTCTTGTTGATCCCTTTCCCTCATCTACACCTCTCCTCATCAATAAGACTCCTCGTCTGAAAATATTTTATTATTAAAAACCTGAAGCATTAACCACAGGTAAGGCAAGAATAATATTACCATTCGTTCTGTTTTCGAAATCCCGAACCACTCCCTCTATACACCAAGAGTGCTGAAACAACCTGTAGTATAAAGGAATGTAGCATTTTTCTCTTCAAATAAAATTGAGTAACGGTGCAGTGAAAGAAGTTGCGTTATAGCCTCGTCAGACCTAATGTACACACCCGTGTACATTAGGTGTACTTTTATTTTGTAGTGCCCGGCGCGGCGCTCGGCTGACAAATCTATTTTGTAGTGGCCGACGCTCGAAGTACACACCTGTGCACTTTGAATTTTGAACTTAGGCGCTTGTCCTAACAAGGAGAAAAATAAAAATTCGGAAGTTTTAATTTTACTCAGCAGAGAATATTGTTTTCAATCATTTTGTTTTGTTTACATTTTGAAATTTTCATTTGGCGCAGAGATTTTTTGATGAGAGTGAAGGAAACATAAAATTGCGCGGCCTTGGGTCACTACACTGAGAGAGGTACACAGGTGTGTACATCGGGCGTTTAGCAGTACAAAACACTTTTTACGCTTGGGCCTAAGGAGGATAGAGGGTTTTGGTAAAGTAGAGGCAGGGCCGTAGAGAGTGAATCCGGAATTTGGGGAAATAGTTACGGGCCTCCCTATTACGCCTTCAGCCAAAAATTATTGTGTGTGTTAGTATCACACAATGAATCTAATCTCTTCTCTCGTCGGGCCTTAATTAAGAAATCCCACCCGACCCCAAATGAAAGATGGCTGAGGTGCTGTGAAGGAGAAATAATTAATGTGATTTGGCTAACCCATTTTGTATCTGGTTTGACTTTCAGAGGGAGTATGAATTGCGTAGATGACTATAACAGAAACAGCCCAAGACATCAGGAGGTCAACAAAAACAGGAAATTGAATTGGTTGTTTCCTGCAGACATCAAAGGTCATACAACGTTTGTTTAGTATTTCACTATTCCAGATTTGCATTTTACTTGTGTGAGGATGACTGACAAGAAGGGATTGTGTGTCCCCGTGTTTATTATTGTCATAGAGATTTACTAACCTACTCTGTCGTGTCGGCTTTTTTTTTTCGTTGTTTTGTAATTCCGATAAACATTGATTTTTGTTTGAAATTACCGTAGAATCGGGGTTGTTTGTAATTCCGATAAACATTGATTTTTGTTTGAAATTACCGTATAATCTGGGTTGTTTGTAATTCCGATAAACATTGATTTTTGTTTGAAATTACCGTATAATCTGGGTTGTTTTGTAATTCCGATAAACATTGATTTTTGTTTGAAATTACCGTAGAATCTGGGTTGTTTGTAATTCCGATAAACATTGATTTTTGTTGGAAATTACCGTAGAATCTGGGTTGTTTGTAATTCCGATAAACATTGATTTTTGTTTGAAATTACCGTAGAATCTGGGTTGTTTGTAATTCCGATAAACATTGATTTTTGTTTGAAATTACCGTAGAATCTGAGTTATTTGTAATTCCGATAAACATTGATTTTTGTTTGAAATTACCGTAGAATCTAAGTTATTTATAATTCCGATAAACAATGATTTTTGTGTTCTGTATGAAATGACCGCAGAATCTGCGATATTTGTAATTCCGATAAACATTGATTTTTGTTTGAAATTACCGTAGAATTTGCGTTATTTGTAATTCCGGAAAACATTGATTTTTGTGTTTTGTATGAAATGACCGCGGAATCTGCGTTATTTGTAATACCGATAAACATTGATTTTTGTTTGAAGCTACCTTAGAATGTGGTTTATTTGTATTTCCGATAATAATTGATTTTGGTTTGAAATTACCGTAGAATTTGGTTATTTATAATTCCGATAAACATTGATTTTTGTTTGAAATTACCGTTTAATCTGAGTTATTTGTAATTCCGATAAACAATGATTTTTGTTTTTTGTTTGAAGTTACCGTGAAATCTTGGGTTATTTGTAATTCCGAGAACCATTAAAAATCCTATTCGCTATAAAAGCTGATACTTTTGTTTACTATTATTGTTGTGAATCTTTTTGGTTTTGAGACGTTCAAAAAATTTAATTCTCCGTAGACGTTTTGATTTATTTTTGTCAATAGTGAACCTTTGGAATGCACCACGAAAAATAAACGTCCTCAAAATTTGATATTTTACGTATCTGATATACAGAATAAAAAAATGGCTCGAAAATATGACTAGCGGCTTACCGGGCGACCATGAAAGGGAGCTGATTGAGTGGAACTTTTGGCATCAGCTAATTTGTGATTAGGGAGCTCGGTTTGTTCCGAGCCCTTTCTCTCCAAACTGGGGCTGCAGACCAACACCGCACGGACTATGAGCACTGGCTTATATTTGTCCTAATCCTGGCTAAGTGTCTTGCGTGGGTTTGAGAAGGATTCCACCTCCCTGGGAAGTTAAAAAAAAAGAATCTCAAAATTTAATTCAAAAATACTTCTTCCACAACAAAAATGAATTGCGAACTAGCGAGATTTCTTTTATTTTTCAATTTGATTACTATTACTTTATTTATTACTTTATGTTATGTATTACTTTATTTACTAATTTCATTTGTTAAAAGTCCTTTAATGACAGAAGATCTTGCATACTACGGCAAAAGGTAAAGATTTGGAGTGTGATCACATCACACTCCAAATTTAAAATGATATGCATTTTCGAGAGGTTGCATGTAAGTGAGCTCCACCTTTTCAGGGAGAGGCACCAGGGGAGTCAAACCCTCGTCCAATATAAAATGATATGCATTTTCGGAGGTTACGTGTAAGTGAGCTCCACATTTTCAGGGAGAGGCACCAGGGGAGTCAAACCCTCATTTCGAGACAGCTTATTTGAAACCTCGTGTCTATATAAATATTTTTGTAGTGTCATAATATTTTGAGATTTTTACATAGGCCCCCCTTCTCAGGGATAATCACTACGGGGGGTTTTGTTCTCTGAAAATATTATGAAGAAAAAAAACGCAACCAAAGTATTTGCCCTTGATAAGTCCCTACAGAAAGTAAGCTATCGAAATAATGAGCTCGTTCACACTACTTATAATATCATTAGATGGAGTAACACCAAGAATATGAAAATTTCAAAACAAGGATCGCCCAAAGATTAACAGGAAAGAGCAAGAAAGTCCTTCCTATACAAGGAGCAAGAAAGTCCTTCCTATACAAGGTGAAAAGGCGCCTTCCTTTTTACTCATCAAACTCAGGAAATATTCATTCTTCAAAAAAGAGCTCTTCGCGCTGTTTATGTTCTTGAGGACATAGCTCATTGCAAAGAATATTTCATTGAAAAAATAAATTTTAACATTAGATATGTGCCTCCTCATTCATAAAAACAAACATCTTTTACATACAATGGCACATTCATACAACGCGAGGAATGCAAAAGATTTAATACGCTCCAGATTATCGATTTTTGGGGAATCAATTTTGGATAAAGGTATTAAAATCTATAACAAAATAAATAATGCTAATAAAAATATGTACTATAAAGATTTTAAGTCTTACTTGAAAAATCGTCTATTAGAAATTGCTCCCTATAGCCTACAGGGGTTCAACAACTAACCCTCTTTTTCTTTTTCAGGTACCTAATAACGATTTCAGTTTTCTTTACAGGTTCTTTTAATTTTGCAGTTTATTCAAAATTTTGTTAATCTATTTTTCTGTTTTTATTAACTTTTTATATACATTTATATTTTTGTTTGAATATTAGGGGTGGGGGGGTATTTTGATTCCCAAATTTGTAATGTGTCAGCGGTTTTTAACCCATGAAACACAATAAATAATAATAATTCTTGACGTTGCGAGGGTCAAGAAGGATCGTAAGGAGCACACCCTACGACGAGGAAGGAGCAGGCATTTATTTATATTTTAAAAGAAAAAGAAAATATAAACCCAGCTCCCATGGCTTATTACTTACTGCACTAGTTTTGTACTCGGGAGACCCGGGTTCGAATCCTGGCAGGGACTGTGGTTAGAATTTTTCGGAGCCCACTCAGCCTCGTGGGGACAATGAGTAGCTATGGGGATAAATGCGCATTCAAAGTAATTGGATAATGATCAATATTGGGAAAATCCTACAATGCAGTGAGCACCAAATTTGTAACATAGTAATACAAAAAACAACAAAATTTATTTTTTTATTATATTTTTATTTAAAGAAAATATTGCTAAACTATTTTTAAATAAAGAGGAATGTATTATAGGTAATGGATTAAAATTTTCGATGTCGAGTTTTCAATGCCAAACACGTTTTAAATCCCGAGTTTGAGCCATTGGCCCGCGCGCGTGTGTGTGTGTGTATGGGTCTCTGTCTGTCTGTCTGTGAACAAGATATCTCAAGAACGGTAAGTGCTAGAGACTTGAAATTTAATATGTTTGTCTTTTCATGCCAAGGACGAATCTCGAAGCTTGTTGCGAAAGCACATCAATTTTAACTTTTTATTGTAATAGAATATACTGCTGGCGGTTTTTGTTGCTATTTAGCAGTTTTCACTAATACTGAATAAAAATAAAACGGTAAAAGCTCTTGAAGTTTGGGGATTCTTTATTTTATAGAATATGTACGTACATCAAAAAAAATAAAATTTGGTATGTGTCTCAAGTGTATTGATAGAATACGACAAATCCTACCTTTCACAAGACCTTTCCAGTCTTGTGTCGAAGAGGGGGGATGGAGTTGGATTCGAACCAACAGCCTCCTGGTTAGGAATCTACCGCTTCAACCAACTGAGCTACTGAGGCTGTTGTGGCCTGGAAGAAGAAACAGTAGCTTCTATTTGAATGTGAGGCTGGAGGATATTGAAAATCACAACAAGTTCAACTTGAAAGTACTAATCGGGATCTAATCCTTTTTATATCCTGGTCTGAATGAGTCATGAAAACAGCTTTCGACCAATAATGGGAAGCTGCGCGGTGGATTTGAAAAATGAAATACTGATCACAATCGGTCTCATTAGAGACCTGCAATCAGTTTTATAATAATGGGCAGGTAATTTTTTTTTTTTTTTTTTTTTAAAAAAAAAAAAAAAGAGTATCAAAAATTGTTTTTGTCATCGTTCACATTTTGCTAAACGAATTCATATCACTTCAATTTAGGTCACTCAATTCATAGGAACACGAATAACATGCTGTCATAATTATTAAAATTAGGTGAACTAATTGCACCATAACGAATAGTGAGGAAACTTGCTTCATTTAACCCATACGGTGCGGCGCGGCGGAGGGACGATGAATCTTATTTACTCTAGATCTAGAATAGTGAGGAAACTTGCTTCATTTAACCCATACGGTGCGGCGGAGGGACAATGAATCTTATTTACGCTAGATCTAGAATAGTGAGGAAACTTGCTTCATTTAACCCATACGGTGCGGCGGAGGGACAATGAATCTTATTTACTCTAGATCTAGAATAGTGAGGAAACTTGCTTCATTTAACCCATACCGTGCGGCGGAGGGACAATGAATCTTATTTACTCTAGATCTAGAATAGTGAGGAAACTTGCTTCATTTAACCCATACCGTGCGGCGGAGGGACAATGAATCTTATTTACGCTAGATCTATAATAGTAACTTAATTAATTCTGGTTCGAGCTTAGGAAAAGTATCTTTGAATAAATAAAATAAATAATATGCATGCTTCCGATCTGACTCCAGTTTTGTCAACAGAAAATGTTTCCAGCTGGGACTTCTAGACTATGTTCCTAGATCATTTCCCGGCCCGGATTTTCTGTCTACGGCCCTGTTCAAAGGTGAGGAACAGTACAAAATGCCAGACAGGTTAAGAAACGTTTTTAAGGCCATGCTTCTGTGGTGAATTCCCATCCCCACGCAATAAGAAAATGCTTCTAGCTGAGAAATGTTCTATTCTAGACTCTATGTTTCTAGATCATTTCTTTTATTTCAAAAATTATGTTTCACAAGGATTTTAAATTATTTGGGATTNTTGCATGTTAATTTCACTTTTATTTAGATTCACCTAGTTTTCTTCAACTAGAATTCATTTCAGCTGGGCATGACTTGTCATCTGATTATATTAAAACTACTATTTCTAGATCATTATTTATAGTGATGAGCTTTTAGCATCAACTGGGAACGAATTTCAATAATATAACTTCGTACAAATAAGATTTCAACTCACTTAAAGTTCAAAATCAAATAAAAATTCTCAGTCACATATCTTGTAATAAATCGGTACTAAAAAGAGCTATTTTTGAAAATATAAAACCAAGAAACAGAAAAATATTTTTTTATTTTCCTTGTACTATAAAAAGTAAAGTTTTATGGGTTGAAATTTTCAATGCCGAAATATGTTTTTGTCCAAAATTCGAGTTTGAGCCATTAACCCCAGTGTATGCCTATCTCAAGAACGGTTCCTGCCGTTTGTCGTGTTTTAGGTATATACTTATCGTTAATATGCATATTAAGTATTTTCTCTAGCTGTATTAAAGATTTGGTATGACATTTAAAATATTCAATAGAAAGAGTGGATTAGTTATTGGGCCACCCATAAAATTCAATAGAAAGAGTTGATTTGGGCCACCCATGGCCAAATAGTGGCCATTTTAAGTGAGTGAGATTTACAGTTCGCAGAATTCGTTGGTAGACATTCAGGATAATNTTTTTTTTTTTTTTTTTTTTTTTTTTTTTTTTTTTTTTTTTTTTTTTATGGAACCATATTCTTTTCATAGCATATTTGGATTTTTCCATCAAATTCTCCATACTCAAACGACTTACCTACACTTAATTTTGGTGTAAGCCCCATTTAGGAGTTCATTTGTGACCCGCAACTTTTCATCATAGCCGGTCACATATCATATAGGGTTCCATACTAAAATTTTAGTATGTAATTGCCGGTGACCAAAATTTTTGGAGACTCCAAATTGGACCTACATTACCAATTTTTGGAGACTCCAAATGAGACCTACATTACCAATTTTTGGAGACTCCAAATGTGACCAACATTACCAACTTTTGGAGACTCCAAATTGGACTTACATTACCAATTTTTGGAGACTCGAAATAGGACCTACATTACCAATTTTTGGAGACTCCAAATGGGACCTACAGTACCAATTTTTGGAGACTCCAAATTGGACCTACATTACCAATTTTTGGAGACTCCAAATGGAACCTACATTACCAATTTTTGGAGACTCCAAATGGGACCTACATTAAAAATTTCTTGAGGTCGCTGGGGTACTTTTTTTCTTCAGTACCTAATATCATAAGCCCATGTTTCATATTGGCAGAGTCTTTATGTAGTTATTAACTAGGCAGGTAATACATGAAAATGGTATGGATATGATATCAAAGTCTAATTAAAAAACAGATTATTAGTTATTTTTAGGTGTGACAAACAGATTTTGTAAAGCTTCATCAATGAGAAATAATGAAGTATTAAAATTAACTGCGGAAGAAAAATACCCCTCCCTAAGAAAATATAACGCCCATTCTTTTCGTCTCTTGACTGACAGCAATCAAGGTAAATATAAAAATACTTTTCTCTGTTTACCAGATATATCTATTATCTTCACAGGTGAAGCCTCCCCCCCCACGTCCGTCCCAAAATCAATTTGTATCTTTCATGTCCATCCCCAACTGTTACGTTTATATTTCCCTACTCAAGTCCCGTTAGGCTCCAATTTCCACCATTTTGTTTTATCGGTATTTATTTATTTTTTTCCTTGTAAACAATAGATAAGAGAGTTAAATATAGAACCCCCGACATTTGAACGAGGTGGAATAATTGTGACGTCTGATTAAAGATACTTTCCCACTGACGTCTGATTAAAGATACACATTTTGTTTGCAACGTTTCATGCTCCGCTGCTCCTACAGAATCCAATG
>CM022879.1:7842581-7864868 GCA_012654025.1 Pachypsylla venusta | reverse complement strand
CCTAAGTTGTATTATTCAATTTCTTGTATTAGAGGGCACGTGCCCCCCGGGCCCTCCCCTATATCCGCGCATGTGCTTTAGAAAGTGGAGAAATATATTTGACGGCCTGATCGTTTAAGATTCCAGCAATCATACTGGTACTCCATTTCCCTTGTTTCCATACTAAGGATGTCTTCGTGGAGGTGTTCATGAGTATATTAATTAATAAGTCGATGGCTGTTTGAGGTTAGTCGAGTTGTTGAACAAAGTTGCCAAACTTGTTCTAATATAGCTCTCAAACAATTCAAAGTCTCAAAATGATTTCTGGTTAGCGTATCTATTGGTGATTAGAAGCGGTCTGGCAAAACCCCAACAACTTGTCTACGAGTTGCTAGTAAAAGTGGTTCACCCTCTGACCACTTGCAGTAGCTTCCTGATACTCAAATTACTTTCCCGTTTTTCAAATTTCTTCCTCATTTGAGTTGAAATTGTCTAAAAGCCAGATCTATTGTGACAATTTATAGACAGAACTTTGTTCCATGGCAGACCCAAGGGGGTTGGGGTTGAAATGAGAAAGGGTAATACCCTGTGATAAATCTGTCAAATATAATACTGGGTCATGAAATGTATATGAATACAGTGTGAACCAAGTTCCAGAATCTTCATGGTCTTTGTTAATAAGAGCAACCAGAATCATGAGAAATCGGAAAAAGCTTCGTAGGACATAATGGAAAAAAAAAATCATCAGGCTCCATCATCCGCGCAAGTGGCTTTTGCTCCTGCTCCAAGTGCGTAGGTACGAGTATTCTACACGGTTTTGAAGTTTTAATTTTTAAATAAATTAAAAAAAAAACACTTATCAAAAACACCATTTATAATTATTTATAAAGAAGCTAGTTTCGAATCATTCGATTCATCATCAGTCTAGTCGAGTCTAAAGATGGAAGTTGACTCGAATGTTGGTCGAGTCTAAAGATGGAAGATTCATCATCAGTCAAGTCGAGTCTAAAGATAGAAGTTGACTCGAATGTTGGTCGAGTCTAAAGATGGAAGTTAACTTCCATCTTTAGACTCGACTAGACTGATGATGAATCGAATGATTCGAAACTAGTTTCTTCATAACTAATTATAAATAGTGTTTTTAGTAAGTGTTTGTTTTAATTTATTTAAATGTTAATATTTCTTTAACACTTATAATTAACATGTTATTCAAAGAATTAAAAGAGAAATGGCTTGACCGCGAAAATATTTCCTAACCNAAGATAATAACGGGAGAAATATTTTTTGTTTACTGAAGAAAAATGTTCTTTTATTCTGGTGACGATTGATTGTGATGTCTTTTTAATGTATTCACCGAAGTTGGGGACGTTTATTTGGTAGATGCCCCTTTTGTCAATTTTATTGGTTTATTATGTCTTTCTGTTCAAATAAGGCGTTTTTGAAAATTTTCACTCGATAAGAGTCGAGATCGAGAGTCGACTCATATTGGTGAGTCGGGTCGAGTCATGTCGACTCACCTATGTGAGTCGAAATTCCCATCCCTAGTATGATTTCAGAGGGGTTCATTTGAGATTATTTTTTGATATATCTCATACCGTTTGAAAACATGTAATTGTACCGCGTGAAAAACGACTCTTTGCCAGTAAATCGTTTCGAGTTGAACCTTCTTTTTTCCTTCCTTAGTACTCACATACATACATGAAGGAAATGTGTTCCAATTTTAAGTTTCTTAAGCTCTCCTTGATATCCATTGGTCATTCGGGGTTTACCCTTCATTCCTTGGAAACTTACAAACTAACCCACATTAATCTCACCTAGACTGGATTGGGTCGGGAAAAGACAGTGTCTATGTCTACGTTTACTTACTTTACAGATTTGACTACAGCATTTTTAAGTCCATGAATGGAAGCATTTTTCAAGTTCAAATCTATACTGACGGGTCCAGTGCCTTGTCCAATATCTAAAGTTGATAAAAATAATGGATCGACTGGTGGAATTCCAACTTTGGGAATACCTGGAACAGAAGATGGATATGTTCATTTAAATAGAAGAAGATTCTCTCCCGAGGGACATTAGAGTTACTACTGTGAGCGACAAAATTATAAATTATGTCAGATTCGTTTTTTTCTTTTCATAATTTATTGAGCAAACTTGAGTACCTACATCCCAATCCTGCACGAGAGGGAGCAGATGTGTGGTTGTGTCCACGGACGAAAATAAAAAACTCTGCCGATATCAATGTGGCACTTGGGTGTATTATCCGAGGGGGAAAGTCCACCCCCGGATATTATAACAAAACATATTAGTTTTCATGTTCACACATAGATCGAACCCAGTACCTTTCGCAAGGTTAGCAGGGCTGCAGCAAGGATAGTGTTTTAAGGGTGCCGCCACGAACTTCAATGTTCCTCAAAAATATAGATTTTGAAGATACCTATCTATCTATACTTATAAAACGCAAATCCCAGTTGGTATACTGACTGACTAATAATCAACGTAGCTTCACGATGGCTAAAAGTAGAGACTTGAAACTTGGTACAAAGGTATCTTTTAGTATGTAGGTGTGTAATAAGAAAGGAAAAAAAAATAAAGTTCAAGTGTATTTCGCGATCTCAGCGATCTCGAAATTGTTGTTGATTTTTGTAACCGTAGCGAAGCACGGGAAACCAGCTAGTGAGTTTATAAAGAAAATAATGCACCAGGTATATCAAAATAGCTTCCTCACTATTTCATCTCTAAAATTAGGTAATATGTGTAGCCCTTTGTTATATTTCCTCCCCTGGAAAATAAATCCTACGGCCCTAGTGGTCAGTACACATCTTGTTACTAAAGATAAAAAGTCGAATTCGGACATCTCCGAACTCGAGCTGTGTTAACTGGTCATTTGTGACGAATTTGGAATGACGGGGCATCACTATCATGACCTCGTGACTTTCGATTTTTCGACACCTCGTCCTGTCTATCGTTGTTAGACAAAGCTGATATAATATGTGTTGCTATGTAGATTGTAGATATATTAGTAAAAAAAGATAATTAAATTTTTGTTTTTTATTATCGCGATGACGCGTTAATATAACCAGACAGCTTTTGTTGTGAAATGAAAGCGTGGGTTTATCAGAATAGAGCAATTTTGTCAGCAGCAATTTATCTAAAGATTCTAAAAGCGTTCTTTGTATTTCGCAAAATTTCTCCATAAATACAGTTTTCGATGACAACTCAGGGATTGCGTAAAGCCTCCCGTGCCGTTTTCTTTCTCATCAGGTAATAAACTTACTATACTGCCTTACCAAGCCCCTTGTTATTCTAGCAGTAAACTTAGGTCGTAATAGTATGGGGTCAAAAATCTCATATTGAGTTATAGGGGATAACTTAACCACAACCCCTGAATTGAAACCGATAAAGCCAACTATATGCAGTGTCCTCTGGCCAGACGACCACATCCGAGTAGGCGTACTACGCCCAAAGTTGCTCCACTTCAGTGACCCGACGGGAATTGGTGTGTCTTAACGTGATAAATCGTTAATTAATACGGCTGCATGGATATAATTTAAAAACACACACACACACACATACAAATCTACCCACAAATTAAAATAATGGAGACATTCAAATTGCCCATGATGTCCCAGTTAATATTTTAGATGTCCTCGTATGATATATCAAACTAATATTTCTTTAAACTGTAGACTTCACTCACTTAAAATCGAAATCGAGAGCACGANTGTATATCACATATACAGGTTGATCATTTCAATAATTATATATTACACTTCTTGATATATTACACTTCAACCTAAGTCGTATTCTTCAATTTCTTATATGAAATTGATATGAAAAGGCACCAAGTTTCAAGTTCTAGCTCTTTCCATTCTGGGTTTAGGTAGAACCTCCAAGAAGCGGCTTTCAACCTCTAATTAGCGGCCAAAAATATTTTAGTTCTCCAACCTAAGTTGTATTTTTCAATTTCTTGTATGAAATTGGTATGAATATGTAACAAATTTAAAGTTCTAGCTATTACCGTTCTCATTTTGAGCATGTTATGCGAAAACCTCTAAAAAGCGGCATAAAATCGTCAGCGGTGTATTCAACTTCCACCAAAAGCTAATTTTGCCGCACATGCCATAAAACTGACATACCTACATACGAAATTTCAAGTCTCTAGCACTTGCCGTTCTTGAGATATCTTGTTCACAAACAGACATAAACACGGACCAATGACTGAAACTCGAGATTTGGGCTCTGGGGACACCAAAACGTGTTTCGGCATTGAAAACTCGACATCGAAAATTTCAGCCCATTACAATACTTTCCTTTTTATAGGATAAGGCAAGTAAAAAATACGGAACACTTACCAAAAACACTTTCTATTCATAAAGAAACAAGGTACCATTCATCTACAATCTATGCGAGTCAAAGACAATGGGTCACGTGTCCACTGACTCGACAAGACTTTACTTAAAACCCTATTTTTATTTCAACTCCCCAAAGGTTCATAATTGAAAATAACTATTCAAAATTGAGACAAATTTCAATTTTTCTCTCACTATTTGCCCCGCATTTGGATCCATGCCAGAGGTTCCGAGGGATTGCTTAATCCGCCACTGATTAAAATTAAATATCGCCCCGTTTACAATGTTGACACTTCCTCACTTCCCGCTTTGAATATTTAATTAAATCAAAAGAAATATACCGGGTGTATGGTTTTTTGTATACATCACCAATCACCATCCATTCTGGAGTTTGAAATGAAACTTTTTCCCTTTAAGCTTATGCCCGCAAAGGTCTTCATCCCTATGGGAGTTATGGAACAAAAAGTGTAAATCAAGTATGCTACAGCCAACTGTATGCTATGGACGTTGCTTAACTTCAGTGATCGAACGGAACTGTTGTAATCAACGTGCCATAGAGATTTTTTTTCATTTGATAATCTGGATGAACTTGTGTAACCTAACTGAGCGAACACATAATGAAACGTTGGGGCACAAAATAACAGCTCGAGCGCTAATATATCATATTGTGATTTTGAATGTCTGAGTAAGTACTTCCGAGCGGTTCGTTGGAAGAAGATTTCTGTCCCTCCCTTTCATAATGTGTATGCTCGGTTGAGTTACGCAAGTTTTATTAGATTACCGAATGAATAAATATTTTACCTTGAACACTGAGAAACAGACAGAAAATGCGTAAAAACTCTTTCAAAATGTTGAAATTTTATCCGATGAAATAAATTTGGAGAGAAGAGCTGTGAATACTTAAAAGTTAAACTAATAACTAAAATTGAATTTGTCAAAATATCATACGGATTGTTCAAGGCGGGTCTAGCATACTTTATTTTAACTTTTTGTTCCATATCACCGTTGGCACACATTTGACGGCTTAAAGAGAAAAACGTGTTATTTCGACCTCCGGAGTCAAGGATGAGCTGATGCACACCCTGTATTATGTAAGAATACATGTTTATATGTGTATAAATTAACAAAAAGAATAAACACAGATCTAAGCACTTCTTAATAGGGGACACAATTTTTATTCTTTTTCGAAAAATTATTAGGATAGACCAGGGCAAGTTGAAACAGTTGNGACCGGGGTAAGTTGAAACAGTTGCATTTTGAAACAGTTGTATTTTGTTCTCGTCAGATTACACATTTTCAATTATGTGCAACTTCAGGCGTGTTAAGTGATTGGATGACAGTCAACTTGGGATAATTGGGTTGTTTTGGTGCACTTGGCAACGTGAAGACAACTGAGCAACTGTTAATGATTTTAAAATTAATATTCTTTTTAGACTTAGGGTTCAAGGATTAAGTAGTCGTTGATGAAAAACGCGTTAACTAACTAAAAAAAATAGAAAAGAAACTTAAAACACTTTATTAAAGAAAACACAATTAAAGGGTTAACAAAAATCGTACACTGTTTAACTTCTAAAGCACGCGAGAAAACTACGTAATTCACACACGAAAAATTCACAATTAAATCACTTAATCTATACTCATTAAACTCAATAAAACGGACTCAAATTTCTACACGAAGTCCTTTATATAGATTCCAGCCAAAATTCTAGAAGTTTCCAGAAGTCATGGAATACCCCATAACCTTCTGCATCGTTCTCGAAAGGAGGAGCAAATACGCACTTCACTTTCCAGATTATTCTGTACATTGAAATATAAAGGAGTAGTGTTGTTATCTATGGGATTTCTTTGGAATTAATTTCATTAGAATCATTTGAAGTCAAGTCGGTGCTGCTCTCATATGTTCTATTCACTTCAATATATTTATCATATTGATCACACCAGTTCAGGTCAGAACACTGAAGTTAAGCAAGGTAGGGAATGTTAAATATTCGGTTAGGAGTTCGTTCGCAGGATACCACATGTAGTTTGAGTAATAGAGCAGGTCCTGTTTAGGTTATATTTGATCCCCCTAGAGGACTTCGAACTGGTAGAGCTGAAGTTTTAACATTCTGGACTCCTCGAAATACCGTTTAAACCTTTCACATGTAATTTTTTCGTTATGGACCTTCGCTGATTTGCTCCTCCTTTTCTGGGGTCAGACCTATTGACGACCTGTTGTTGGCACTCCGAGCTTTGAAGTGGCCACTGTAAGTGGAAAGTATCCTCGCCACTATAGACCCAGCACTAATTGCTTCACTTGCCCTCAAATATCGTGTGCTATTTGTTATTATCGATTCAAACACATGTCAATGGAGATTTAAAACCACACTGAATTGAAATGATGAATTTATGATTGTTTAAATTAAAGTTAAATCATCTCAACAAGCTTTCCATGGACAGTTCTCAGAGGCGTAGCTATGATTTTGGGGGCCCTGGTTAAACTTATGTGAAGGGGCCTCTCGAAACTCGTGTTTTAATGAAACTTAACATGATGTAGGTATGTAAACACATTCTCGAATAACTTTGCAGATTATATTCAATATTCACCGGGGGCTCATTGGGCCCACATATTTTACATGTATTTTTCTTTCATAATAATGACCTACGATAAACTGGGGGCCTATTGGGGCCCACATATTTTTTCTCCCACATATTTACATGTATTTTTCTTTTATAATAATGCCCAACGATAAACTGGGGGCCCATTGGGGCCCACATATTTTTTCTCGCACGTATTTTATATGTAATTTTCTTTCATATTTTTGCCCTCCGATCGCTCATGTTTTATTGATCATACTTTGAGAAAATTACAAAAATCACCCGTGAGATAATTTTGAATTGCAGTGTATAAAACAACGGAACACATTGGGGACACAGTCAGTGCCATTGGCAGTGTACCAAATAGATACAAAAATAATAATAATAATGACAGAAATCATAAGGTGAAATTATGATTAGGAACACTCTCATTTGAATAAAACCGTCCACAATATATTATTCAATTAATTTTATTATTAATAATTTAAATAAAATATTACAGATCTTTTAACGAGTAGAATGTTGTAAATTAAGACAATTAATTACATTTAAGGAGTCAAACACCTTTAGTTAAGATTTCCCGATCTTCTACATCCAGCTGTTCCTCTTCTACCATAGAATATGTTTTTAATTCGATGTATCCCGAAATAGCGTAAATATTGTGTCCTTAATTAATTTGATTTTAGAGCAGCTGTGAGTAAGCATCTGTATTTACTACTATAGGTTAACTTAAGTTGAGCTTCCCCTGTCGTTTTGCTGTAGTCCCGGGCGGATTGCCTTCTGAGTACACACCTCGCCCAAAGTCGCCTTACTTCAGTCATCTGACAGGAACGGGTGTATTATCCATACTAATATTATAAATGCGAAAGTAACTCTGTCTGTCTGTCTATCTATCTGTCTGTCTGTCTGTCTGTATGTATGTTACTCTTTCACGCTTAAACTACTGAACCGATTTTGATGAAATTTGGTATGGAGATAGACTAAACTTTAGGAAAGGACATAGGCTAATTTTGGGGTTGAAATTATAAACGGACATGCCTCTAAGGCGCCAAGCGAAGCGGGCGTATCCTGCTAGTATTGTATATTTTATAATCGTATTTTTAAACCTATAAATTACCTTACGGAGATTCCCACCCATGTTGGTATCAAGAGCCAACCTTGTATTCAACGTCGTAAATCGTTGGTGCACCCAGTTGTTTTCTTTTCTCCTACAATTTGGTCGTTTTAAAAGCGAGGTCGTTCGCCCTGATTCCTTGGTTTACATAATGAAGTCTAACTTCTGAGGGTAATTCATCAAGGACGGAGGGTGCTAGACAGAGTATATGATGGCCCAAAGAAATGGGCAGTACAAGAAATGATGAAAGGACAACAGAACATCACATTGACGGATGGGTGGTGAAACTAGATGTCCATGCCTCTAGGTCAGCTTTTATCTTTTTTAATTGATATAAATCGTCAGGATAACAAAAAACTGGTCTCTAGTAGATGAAATATAACTTTTTAGCGAAAGTAAATGGGACTTAAAATCGGTCAACGCTAAGCGGCCGACAAACGGATTTTTTTGTTCATTTTTGGATTCTACGTACCTTGAAGTGGTATTTTTTTGTGGCGATTCCAAAGGTTCATTATTGAAAATAATAAACCAAAATAGGTCCCCTCTCTTTTGGTCAGGAAAGGGTTGACTCTGTACATGTTTCAAATATCGAATCTAACATCAAAGTCACGTGTCTATTCAAAACAAAATCGTGCGAATGTTTATTAATTGCAGATTTGAACTTGAAATTAACTATATTATTGATTTCAAAGTTGTTCACTAACTTGTTTATCTAGTCAAGTCATTAAGGAAGTTCCAGTCCATGATTATTATCTAGAGTTGATCAGTATACAGATGTATAAAATCAATAAAAAATGTCAGATGTTAAAAAGAAATCAATATCCCCCCAAAAAACACTTCACGGTAAAACGTTCCTGCCAAGTCACTAGGCAGAAAAATCACTGAAATCATAACTGTGCCCACCTCAATTGCATATCTTTTTAAACCTTTCTTTGTTACATTAATTTCACTACTTTTAATTCTTTTTGAAAGGGTCAAATTATATGTTCGTCATAACTTTAATCCACTTGTAATGAAATTAGGGTTTGTGTGATATAGGCATGTGCTTCTCTACGACTGTGAAATGCAAGGCTTTCGAAATTAAAACTTATCAATTTTGGATATCTGGCGGTACCTACTACTAGTGTGAAAACGGCTCCTATTTTTTTGAGAAAATCAATATTTCACACAAGGGTGCTTTTTTTTTCAGTGCAGAACACTTTTGTTTTAAATTTTAGCTTTGCAGCTTATCCCGATGCGCTACCTCCCAAATTCATTTCTCGCGGTACCTACCCCTAGTGTGAAAATGGCTCCTATTTGTTTAGAAAATCAATATTTTACTAAAGAATGTTATTTTTGTACTGTGGGTATTTACTAAAGAATGTTATTTGTGTACTGTGGAACATCTTTATTTCGAATTTTATACTCCCAGCTTATCCCGAAGTGTACTTTTCAATTTTGGATTTTTGTTCGTACCTACCCTATTGTGGAAACAGCTCTCATTTATTTAGAAAGTCATCAGTATTTTACTCAAGAATATTATTTTTGTACTGCGGAACACCTTTATATCGATTTTCAGCTTTCAAACTTATCCCGAACTGTACACAGTGTACATCTCATTTTTTTAATTTTTGAGGGTACCTAACCTATTGAGGAACAGCTCCTGTTTTTTTAGACAATTAATTATTTACTCAAGGATATTTTTCTGCCTCTATTTTGAATTTCAACTTTCAAACTTATCCCGAACTGTGCAATTTTGGATTCTTGAAGGTCTACCCTTTTGAGAAAACGGCTCCTATTTATTTAGAAAATCAATATTCTTCTCAAGGATGTTATTTTTGTTCTGCGGACCATGTTTGTTTCAAATTTCAGCTTTCTAGCTTATCCTGATGTGCTACTTCTCAATTATAGATTTTTAACGGTACCTAGACCTAGTTTACTTTATATACAATTACATTATATAGGTACAATTAGAATCAACTAAATTGATTCCCTTTTTTTAATTTCCCCCTCCAATATGCCTCCTACCCTCCCCATATTCAAACTTTTCTGCCTCCTGCAACTTTTTGCACAAAAATGAATCATAGGAAACATTTCTTTATCACATTTCATCTTTTAGTTTAATAGAACTATAAGATTTTAGAATTTAAAATTCGTGTAAAAAAAACAATTTTTGGGCATTCAGTGGTAGTAAGGGTTACTTTTTACGATAAAAATATCAAAAGCACATCCTTTCAGCAGATGCAGCCAAATGAAACTGAGACAGTGTAACAATGACACTTTTCAAATGATTTTTTCTTAATGTTCCCGTACTTTTTTTTTTCAAACTATTTTATCTCATCATCTACCCACCCGATTATGAAATATTCAGCAAAAGTCACTCCACATATTTTTCCCTTGGCTGTGGAGAGACCTGAAAAGTGCACTTCGTGACTTACCACTTGTGCAAAGCTTATTTCATTTGACTTGGCGGGCGAAGCGCTGCCGCGCTCCTCAATAAAAATCTATTGCATTGACAATAAATATGATAGAACAATAAATAGTTTTGTGACCAGAATAAATTAATAATTAAACCCATTAGGACACTACGCAGAACTATAAAATACAAGAAATGAATATGTGGTTGTGGAAGAGAATGAAGGAAAGGAGTTGGAGAGATAAAGTGAGAAATGAAGAAGTCTTAAGAAGTATAGGAGAAAAGAGAAATCTACTAGAGACAATAAGAAAAAGGAAGAGGTGGAGGAGAATGAAGGAAGTGAGTTGGGGAGATAAGGTGAGAAATGAAGAAGTGTTAAAAAGGATAGGAGAAAAGAGAAGTCTACTAGAGACAATGAGAAAAGGGAAGAGGTGGAGGAGAATGAAGGAAGTGAGTTGGAGAGATAAGGTGAGAAATGAAGAAGTGTTAAGAAGAATAGGAGAAAAGAGAAATCTAATAGAGACAATAAGGAAAAGGAAGACATCCTGGTTGTCCAAACCATTGCGTGGGAATTGTTTACAGAGGTGGAAATTGAGGAAAAAATATATTGATGTGAAAAGGGGTGAGAGTTATCAAGAAGAAAGAAGCCGCTCAGCTCAGAAGCGTAAAATGTGGAGGGTACCCGGTTGATACCCTTGTCGATATCTGAATATACCTATGTATTATTCGGTAAATTTGTAAATTGCATTAGGTAAATTTGTAAATCGCACTCTCCAACATGTCCCGAGGGATGCAGTTGATTCCTCCAGTAATGGCTTTTTCAAATCGTTCAACGCCCTTGGTTTTTCTTTGTGGATTTTTCCTTTGTAGTAAAGCACTGAGAAAAAACTCCCTTTTGTTGTAAACATAATTGTTAACCCGACTAGTAGGTCTTGTCCCATTTTAATTTGAAAAGCATATCTACTCGTCAGTTGAATGACTCTGTACACTATTCTGTGAGAGCCTATATAATACCTATAGGGATTGCACATTAAAATGGTAGGTTGGGGAAAGGATAGAGATCATGTCATTCAAAGAAAATTTTAAATCTAGATTCAAAAAGTAGAAAGAAGAAAGCAAAACCTTTTAAAATGACGGAAAGAGATTTAAAATGATTTAAATAGAAAGTAAATGAGGTACTTTTACTTAAAATGTTATTAGCTTCCAGAACAAAGAAAATTGGGGAGGGGAGGGGAATGGGTCCCTGCTCACTCATTATTTTATAACCCTTAAAAGGCACAGATTTATTGTTTATGTGTTTTCCTGGGGATTTTGTTAAATTACATCAGTCAAGTAGCTCTAGACTAAAAGTTCATTCTACCCTACAGTTACTTAAATTAAATCATGGTATGCTTGGTTAAAAGAATAAAGAATCATTTGTTTCAATTTGTATTCTAGTAACAAGTTCATATTGTAATGAAAACTTCAATAAAAAAAAAGTAAAATTATTATTATATTAAAAAAAAGTCGTTTAGTTATATGTTACACAGCATTGTTCATTCTGGATTGTTCGTATTTTTTAAATTCGACAACGTAACTCTGCATTGGCTGGTCACAATTTTGCTAACTTTACGAGCATCTTAAATAAAGTAATATTAAACCTGACATTTTCTAGGTTTCGATATTCGGGGCTGACGATTGTGATCGCCGGATTAGAATTGGCCATACCAGGTTACACTCGACTTTCTTTTTAAGAAAACAACCAGCCCTATGCCCTATCCTTACCCTCCTCTGTTCTTGTTGGATGGCACTGCAAAGTTGAACTCCCTTATCTTAAATAAAACACTTGGTCAGTTTAACAACAATTTAAATGAGAGAACTGGTTTGAACGAGCTCGTTAAGGCTCTTCAATTGGAGGCAAAGTTTCAAATGTTGTTTGATGATTTTACTTACCTTTCATTAAAACTGGGATAGCACTTTGAATTGATTCCAATAAACATTCTCTGTATTTGGGTATACTCCTCTTGCAAATTTTAATATCTGATCCTAAAATCAAAAAGAAAGCAAAAAACAGTTGCATTAACTAACTATTTGAATTAAATCACATTCAACGAAAGGAACTCAGCAGTTTTTAGGTGGAACTCACACTGTACCCACTTTTTTTAAATTGACGTCAGGACACACTTATATTGCGCGCTTCCGATTCGATTCCAGTCCAATTTTATCTCAAGAATGGGACTGGAAGAAAGAAATCAAGCACCTCTCCGATTTGTACTGTCTCAATCCCCACACACACAAAAAAAAAAAATCTTGAGCGTAATTAAATCCTAAATTTGACATACATACCAAGTTTTAATTACATACCAAGTCTCTTACCATTCACCAGCGGTATGTTTGATTGCACCCAAAAGATCCGGAGCTTACTGAGACCCCAAATATGACATTTTGTATGTAAAATTTCAACGTTCATTGGTGACTGCTGAATCAACCGAGCTGATTTCTAATTGGGGGGTCGGAAATAGTAACATTCATTGGTGACTGCTGAATCAACCGAGCTAATTTCTAATTGGGGAGTCGGAAATAGCATGAACTAGTTCGTGTAAATATTACACACTTCAGTCGCCAGGCTTGACTTGAAACTTAGCCTGGCGCACTGCTGTGCGTCTAAATTGATGTGTTGGGGAGGCAGCATGTTACAATATCTTAAGTTACAATACGTTTTGAAAAAATATTCATCAATTTGTATTTTTCGAGAAAGCTGTGTGATCTATATGTAGTTTCCGAATATGCCTAGGGGTAAAGAAATATATATAGCCGATAGTTTCGACTATAGATCACTATCGAGAGTTTCCGATAGTTTTTTTCCTATATTTGTGGCAGAATAACTATACGTAGTTATCCTTCAATTTCTAACATTTGACATTTTTAACTAAATGTAACAAAGCCGTGCTTCAAATAATAATGCTTCTTTTTATAAAACGTTTTTTTTACTTATAAATAATAGGTATTCAAGCTATTGATGTGTTTGTCTGAGTTCTGGTACCAATCTGGAGTCCTTCTTTGACCACAGACTAGGTATACGCCATCAATAGAGTCCTAATTGGAATATATTGATCCGGTAACAGGCTTAAACAGTAATGTAAAATCCTGGAGAAAATCTAAATTTTTGCCTACGATTTGTTTCAACTTTTGGTTAAAAAAAAATTTGTGAAAACTTATTTTTTTTAATCGATAGTTTTTTTCCTATATTTGTGGCAGAATAACTAGTTATCCTTCAATTTCTAACATTACGTAGTTATCCTTCAATTTCTAACATTTGAAAATTTTAATTAAATGTAACAAAGCAGTGCTTCAAATAATAATGCTTCTTTTTATAAAACGTTTCTTTTTTACTTATAAATAATAGGTATTCAAGCTATTGATGTGTTTGTCTGAGTTCTGGTACTAATCTGGTGTTCTTCTTTGACCACAGACTAGGTATAATCTCCATTTCTCTCCCAACACGCCATCAATAGAGTCCTAATTGGAACATATTGACCCGGTAACAGGCTCATACAATAATGTAAAATCCTGGAGAAAATTTAATTTTTTGCCTACGATTCGTTTCAACTTTTGGTTAAAAAAAAAAAAAAATTGTGTGAAAACTTATTTTTTTTTAATCCCTAGAGTACTAGTATTTAGCGGTACAAAACCTTAAAAATAGTACAATTGAGGATTTTGAACAACTATTGATAGTTTTAGAGTCGATTCTCGATAACTATCGACCGTCCGGATTATAGATTGTTTACCACCTCTAGAATGTACTCGTATGGTTACTTCACAATATTGGAAGAATTGATTACTTCGGAAATGTTTGAATGTATAAAATTCTAGCGGGAATTGAAAGATGACATCTGAAACCTGTCAGTCTGACAATGTCTGATGTGAGAAAGGAGAAAAAACCTTGAGTTATTATATTCATATCATATATCATGTTGCATACGCATTTTATTAACATGTTGAAAAAGAACGCAACCTATGTTAACAATAATTCTGTGAACATTAGATCTTACTCAGTCCCACCGAATAGTTTTCCCTGATATTATGGTAGATATCTATTTCAAGTTGCTTCTGAAATTTCTATAAAATTATCTGGTGTTCACATGACACGACTTTCCTTTATAAAAGAAGAAGAAAGAGCCCAAATTTCGAGTTTCAGGATTGAAGACTGTCAAAAAGAGGTAAAATCGCTGACAGTTAATTTGACTTTAATTCAATGTTTCGTGACAAGTCCAATAGATACATTTGGCATACTAGCAAAATTCAAGTTCGTTTTACTTTTTGGCAGGATTTTTAAGAAACTTCTTTTTTTAGCCAAAAATGAACAGGCAAACAGCGGCATCACAAATGCCGTTTCTTTGAGCATTCCATGCATAAATATTTTCAAGCTCTCACCGTTCTCATTTTAGACAGAACCGCCGAAAAGCAACCGAAAAAGCTAAAAAGTGGTAAAAAAACAATAGACAAGACTTCAATTATAGTCATATATGTCTTTGCGCATTCGATGCATAAAATTGATATGAATAGGTACCAAATTTCTAGTTCCAGCTCTTGTCTTTCTTCTTAACTGCCGTGTCTTTGAGCATTCCATGCATAAATATGTAACATATGGGCAGCAATTTTCAAGTCCTCACCGTTCTCGTTTTATGCAGAATCGACAAATAGTAACTTCATCTGTTTTCTTTCCATTTTCAAGGTCTAACCGTCCCGGCTCCAAAATTGAGGGAATACCAGCGGTTCCCAGTACTCGTTTTAAAATGTTGTTGAATTCACGTGTCTCAAATAACGACGGTAGCCTTTTGAATTCAATAATGCAAACTATTTCCGTCGACAATTGTAATCTAGTCGCAATAATAGGCACAGCTTGAAACTGTTATTATAGCGGCTTCCTTTTTAAAAGCAACAAAAGAGATTCACATAGAACAGTCCACTTTTTCCTGTTCTTAGGGAAAAATCTTTTTTTTTCTGTGAAATGACTAAATTGGTTTTTAAAATTGTTTTTCAAAAGTGTATATTTTTCCGGACATTAAGTGCAAATTTTTTTATTGTTTTTTTTAATCTAACAGTGAGATTTTTGTTCTAGAAAAAGACCTACATTTTAAATTGAAAATTATTTGTTGAACAATAACAATTTCCCATTAAACCATGAGTGAACGTTCTGTCAGGTAAAAAATCTTACCTTAATAACAATCGTAAGGGGTCTTGTTGTAGATTGTCGCTTCAGCGGAAATGACGTTCGGCAATGCGACAACTTGAAAAAATGTATTTCATTCTTACTGGTCAACGTGGATTTCCTCAGTTCCAAAATACACCAATAGAGTTCGAAGTTCAAAAAGGTCGAAGCGATCAGAAACTATTGATCCTCTGACATAATATAATTATGATTTTAACCTCAGATAATTTACCGCCCTGAACAAATAAATGCCCACTTTAGTCATTCATAATAATGGTTCTGCAGTCTGCACTGAGGTTCGTACCGTCCTTACTAACTTGATATGCTAATATATTTTGTTTAATAGATACTCGTACATACCAAGTGAACACCTGGTACCTATAAGTATTAAGTCAAAATATTAATTTGGAAAGCGTTCCACCAATATGAATTATTATGTCGGTATTACCGGATAGATATTTGTAATTTGCATGAATTTCCCCAAAACATTTTTCAATACAATAAGACTTCATAAATTTTGAAAATATTTTTATTTTGTCACGTCCGTGCCTCCATTTTGCGGGCATGTGTTTTTAATTGATTTTTCTTATCCTGGGAATGGTTAAATTTAAAATGTCAAACACAGTTTGATAATACTCATACCTAACATTCTTAGCATTACTGTTGTGGTATGAGACTATGAGAAAATTTTACAAAATTTAGGGAATATCTTCAACAATATACAGAGTGTCTAAGAGAATATCTTCAACTATATCTTCAACAATATACAGAGTGTCCAAGAGAATATCTTCAACAACATACAGAGTGTTCAAGAGAATATCTTCAACAATATACGAGTGACCAAGAGAATATCTTCAACAATATACAGAGTGTCCAAGAGAATATCTTCAACAATATACAGAGTGTCCAAGAAAATATATTCAACAATATATAGAGTGTCCAAGAGAATATCTTCAACAATATACAGAGTGTCTAAGAAAATATATTCAACAATATACAGAGTGTCCAAGAGAATATCTTCAACAACATACAGAGTGTCCAAGAGAATATCTTCAACAATATACAACTCTGTATATAGTATATGAGTATATAGTAGAGTATACCTATGAGTGTTTTTCGAACTTTGAAACTGCACATTTTTTTCTCAGATCTGTCGGACCAATGATTTCTTTTGAAAGATCGTTAGCAGTGCACCCAACTGTTCCCTTCTTGATTCAGAATTATTGTCAAAAGTTTTGCAACTTAAAACTTGAAAATGGCCGCTATTGGGAAATTGACGATGATTTTGGTCCGGAATCTTTGTCCAATACAGAATGAAGGTACAACAATGTACTTAAAACGTTCCGTGCACATGGCAAATCATCAAAGAAAATCAAGACAGTTAAAAATTATTTCATTACTTTGGAAGAGGCGATAATGAAGATGTGTGTTGTGTTTATTACCCACAAGTATTAAAAACAGAAACGAAGCATCGGGTAGCTTTTAGCTTTAAGGGTAGTATGTGGCGAGATGCGATGGTCTCTGCGACCATTGTCATCCATTCATGCTATGTTTAGTCTATTTATAAGTAAGTGGGGTGGGAGGGGGGATATTTACATCCACTTCCTTTTCTGATATGTATCTCCTTTTATAGTACCAGTTATAGGATGGAGGCTTAATGTGGAAGGGGTGTGATTTTGCCTTCGGAGATTGTCGAACCCCCTCACTCGTTTTAGAAACCCTAATAACGAAATGCCATGTTATCCCGAAATTAAAGGACGCTTTCAGTGATAAATAATGTAGGGAAAAGCAAAATGTCCCCTGCGTTGGATTTCCCACCCGAAGGCGCAACTAGGATTTTCATCGGGAGGGAGCGGTAAAATTGACTTAAGTAAAAAGGAGAGTTACTGGCAGTTAGCCTCAATTTTAATGAAATTTTGATATGTAGGACCCGTTTGGGGTTTGAACTAGGTGTGTCCGTGGACAAAAAACGGGCGGAGTCATTCGTTTCACCTCGAATTTTCGCGCACTACATGACATCGAAATTTCCGGACCATTGCAAAATCTGGTGTGAACAACATCAGATTTTTCATTTTTTTCCTCCTGATTAGTTGCGGGTTTGGAGTCTTTTATTTTGCCCGTTCCCGGATTCGAACTTGTAACTCTGGAATGATTTGTCAAAATTTTTAGTAAACTATGTCCTAAATTGAGAGGCCACCTAAAACTTTTTTGCTATGAGTTGATATGTTGTCGCGACAAAATTTACGATATCGGACCATGACTCTCCAAATTTGGTAAAAAATCGGAAACGGTTCAAGATATCGTTCTGAAAATAGATATATGCACCCTTGGGTATATGCAGAATATGAAGAAAAAAAATTTGGTAATAATCGGTTGAATAGTTTTGGAGGAGTAAGGTAACAAAAGTTTGCAGTTTGTAGGAAGTACAAGGCTACGCTTCGCTCCTTGTAGGGAGTATAAGGCTACGCTTCGCTCCGCCCAATTAACCTGTTAGTTACATTCAACATAAATACCCCCCCCCCCTTAATTTTTCCTTCTGACCATCTGCCACTATTCATAACAATGAAACTGATAATTGCGCGAAATAATTAAAATCAAGTTTATTATCTTACTGAGCATTTTATTACCTACCTACATTCAGTTGACGAAATTATTTTATTGTTTTCTTTTCTGTAATATGTCAACAAAAGAAGTGGATTTCAAAATGGCCATGGTTTTCTTCGTAATTTTATAATATTCTGGAATGTTGATACCTATATTGTCCTTGAAAATTTATTGGCAAAAACAATGTCGGCTTGCAGGATATAAACTGGTAAAGCGCGTTTTTTTTAACTTATTCATCTCAATTTTTTCATTGCTCCTTTGTCTCATTTTCTAAAGGCGAAGAGAAACAAGACTTTATCTTCCCTTATACGAAGTTAAGGTAAGTAAAGTATTGTAACAGTAAAAAAAAAAATTTTTTTTTAGCTTTTCTGTACGTATTATGACAACTACATACCAAAAAACGGGTCTAGAAAAAATGTGTGTTTTTTTTTTTTTTTTTTATATATTTTTTTGTGTAAAAATCAATACGTAATTAACTACAAAATGTCATTACAACTTGAAAGGGTGTTGACTTTTGCATTGCTCAGTCTTCTCATCTCAGTATTTGATTATAAAAATAATTATTTTATCGAATATATTCGGTGCTACAGATTGGGACTTTCCCAGGATGAATCAGAAGAATATCGTAAATATTAGAATAATCTAGAAGTAAAAGATATGAATTTATAAGTGAAAGATATACGAATGAAGGAGTAAAGCCTAAAATCAATTGGATAAATCAACAAAGAATAAGAAGACATAAAACAATTTAATGTGAAAACAGAAATTCCAAATGAAATGCGTTCAAGGCGAGCCGACGGGCGACCCCGTTGACATTGTTTGACGATAACAGATAAGGCGATTGATATAATCAGTCGTCTTTCAACTTTGTGGTCTGGAAGAAGAAATAGTAAATCGCATTCTCTTTGACAACTACTTAGTTGTACAAGCCAACGTATATATGGCAAATTGAATACACCAGTTCGAGTAGGATCACTGAAGTTAAGCAACGTCTGGCGAATCTTTACTAAGTGCTTGACAACATTCACGCCCTCGTGATAATGGCTATTTCTGACACAACCCATGCTAATTGAGGTCAATGGTGGGTAAAACTCTCGTGTTAGTGAGTGACCACGTATGTTCGTGTCCTGGTGACGCTGTATTGGATGAATTCAATATTGGTTTTGTAAGTTTCCGACGAGGAGAGTAAACCCCCGTTTCAAAAAAATAATAGAGGTGATAAGATGTGAAGCCAAAAAAACAAGTTGCAAAAGTGCCACTCACCGCGAACAGACGGATTCTTCTATTCTTTCTGTAGGTAGGTACTTGTATTATAGGTACAATATGAAATTTTATTATTTTTCGTGTCGCAAAAGTTGCAAAAGTGCCNAAAGTATTCTCTGATTCAAATATAGAATTGATATGCTTTTGTATTTAGGGAGTATTTTTAATGGAAATAAGGAAGGTTTCTTGGAGTCATTTATTTTCAGTGTACGTACAGTTCCAGCAATTGAAATATTTTGCTATCTTTAAAAAAACAATTAACGATAGTGTTTTGTAATCAAGAGAATTAAATTACTTAAATTAAATAGTAAGTGAATCCTCGTCATAAATGACGGTCGTATTAAAAATAATTAATAATATTGGGATGTCTAATGTAAATTTGTTAAATAATACTGATGTTTTCGGTGTCCTTATATCAACCTAAATGCGGAAATTAGTTGATCTCCTCATTTCTGCGTAATAATAAAAATATGGAGCTACATAATAAGAAAAATCTGCCAATGTGACACATGGGTTTATTATTTTACCGGCTGAAAAAAATATACGTCCCCAAAAATGTGATCTTTTACGTTTCAAGGTACGTAACATCAATTTTTTTTTAAAAATAAAAAAAATCCGTTTGTCCGTAAGTATCCGTATGTGTAAAAATATCGCATACCGCACATCGTGAAGTTCGCTTTTTTTATGTCTCTAGCATTTTTCATTCTCTTTTTAGACAGGATGAATAAAAACCGATGAAAAATGGAAAACCGCCAATGGTAAATTCGATTGCCCCCCAAAACCTTCACAAAAAATTTCATTCAAATTTTCAACTGACAAAAGTGCTCATGTTGCGGATGACGGCGCAGCTGCCAAACTGATTTTTTTTATTCGATTTTTGAATTCAGATTTTAAGGGGGGTATTTTTTCCTGACGATTTCAAAATTTTTATTGAAAATAATTAACCGAAAAACATTTGGAAATAAAAGTAACACTAACCTGGCGACGAATTTCGTTTACCAACACTTGCTGCAAAGGCTATATCCAAAACAATGATACTTGAAACCAAAACAAAAATCACTCTTGAAAACATCGTATTTCTTTATTTATTATTAAAAAGTGAACTTCTAATTTAACGCAAAAACAGCGAACGAAAATTGAAATTCCACAAAAAATTTACAGAAGAAAATAATTAAATCAAATTACAAAGAAACTCAAGCCGTGATTTTTCTTTGATTTTTCTTTCTTAATTTTCCTCCAAAAAATAAATACACACTGATATAGATTAAATTTTTCCTTTGTATGAAAAACTTGAAGAAATCAGTGGACAACCGGTAGTTTGCTTACCATTATATATAGATAATTTGATTAGGAACCAAAACCGGTTTAAGTAGTGGGGATATAAGTGTTTTCGCACTGACCTTAACATTGTAGTGTTCTCTGTTTATAATCAAAGATAATGATCTGAAGTGAATGAAGTGCTAATTATACAATTAACATAATGTGCGTTTTTATTAACTGAAAGTGTGATATGTGGGAACTTTGCATAGGATGTTAAGAATGGTTCCGTGTGACAGATGGACACACAGACATTGAGCAAAATTTATATAAAAATTAGTTGTTTGCCCGTGCTTCGCCACGGCATCGGCATCTAGTTTAGCGCCTTAGAGGCATGNCACAAACTCCGGACCAAGAGTCAATGCTCTTAACAACTCGGCCACGGAAATCGGCTCGCGGCACACCTAAAAATAGCTCACGGCACAATGGTTGAGAATCACCAGTGTAAAGGCAAGAAAATAATACATCAACCCCCACCCTTCAAGTCAATAATTCGATCCTAAAAACATTATCAGTGGGCTCAAATCCTTAAGAAAATCTTTGGGGAATAATATCAAATCCACTGTCCACTTTTCCTTAGTAAGAAAATCTACACCCAGAGGAAAAGACGTATACGATATTCCGGGTAGCTTGTTAGAGGTGATATGATGCGGAAGTCTTACTGGAGTCCTACTCGTAATTTGAAAAGAAAATTGATATGAGAGATCCTAATTTAATTTTGTTTATGATCAATTGGTAGATCGCAAATTGTGAACAATCATAATAAGAGAGATATTTATGATTAATGATTGGTCTCCTTGAACTCTCATCGGTACCATGTTTTAGGAATCCCAAAAAAACAATTAGATTTTAGTAATATTTGTATTATGTGGTAGAATCAATAATTTATAATTTTTCGTTTCTTATTTTCAATATGGTACCTTTGGAATCGACCTTGAAATAAATAAATACCGATCCTCAAAAAAATTGATACTTCACGTTTATAAGTTTGTATGACGCTTGTAATATTGTACATAGTGTATTATGAAATACGCCAAATTACTCGTAAAAGATATACTAGTTTTTTACATGTAATTTGGGTCTGTTTCAAATTATCTGTGGGTATTTATGTATGTTTATTTGTTTAGCGCAAAACGGTAAGAGCGGACCGCCCACACTCTCCCAAAACCATATCATGGGACCCCAGAAAATATATCAGAATACAAAAAGGTCTAACCGTTTTTGAGTTACAGATATTTTACGCAAACTGGCCCGATATCTCGATATTTGTATATTTATGTATGTTTATTTGTCCTCATTGTTAACCAAAACGGTAAGAGCTTTTAAAAAAAATGCGAAAATGGACCCACCACTCTCCCAAAACCATAATCATGAGACCCCAGAAAAAAATATCAGAATTCAAAAAGGTCTAACCGTTTTTGAGTTACAGATATTTTACGGCAAACTGACCAGATATCATGATATTTGTATACGTATTTATGTATGTTTAATGTTTATT
>CM022879.1:7818222-7833985 GCA_012654025.1 Pachypsylla venusta | reverse complement strand
TTGACGATTTTTTATTTAGGTACGTATTTCTATTTAGTATCAGGATTGGGAATTATTTAGGGGCCCGTGCCCTCCCTCAATGGGATAAAAGACACAGCGGATCATCACCATTCATTTTATTATTTTTTTAATATTTTTTTAAGTGATTAGGTATGAAATTTGAGAAATCCCGCCCGCACAAAAAAACTGGGGGCACGTGCCCCCCCGGGCTCTCCCCTATATCCGCGCATGCTCTCTTGATGACGAGTTTCGTATCGAAATCCTGGAAAGAACTTTTAACAATTGGAGTCCACCCCCTCCTAAAATTAGACATTTTACGTTTTTTTTTTTTTTTGAAAACAGAATTGGTCATTCGAGATGGGGTTTTTCACTCCATTCGCTGTAAACTCACAAACCAGATACTTATATTAACCTTACTCAACCTGGTTTGGGGCCGGAAAAATAGCCACAATCACGAGGACGCGAACCTAAGTGGGCACATTCTTGGTAAAAGCCCGCTAAACGTTGCCTAATTTCAGTGATCTAACTGAAACTAGCTTATTCAACGTGTATTAGACTATTTTAGTTGGATCTATTTTACGTTTCCGGGAACATAGAATAAGATAATGAAAAAAATACGCTGAAACGCTAGTGTAAATTTTTACTTTTTTATTTTGGCATTTCTTTTACCACTTGCAGTTTTCACAAATCTTGTCTAAAAAGATAAATCCTGTTTTGTAAGTAGAGAAAACCACAAGTCCTACATAGTCTTTAATATATTATAGTTCCCAAACTGAGAGAGTTTCAACGCCTGAATCTCGAGATTTGGAGTCTTGAGACTTCAAAACCTGCTTTGGCATTGAGATAAGTAATATTGTGTGATGTTCACACCGTATTTCTTATTCTTGTAATATTTTAAAGAGTATAAGATGTGCTTCTGTCTAATTCGTTGTATCCAAATGGCAAGAAAATAATATATGAACCCCTCAGAATGTCACCCTCAAGTAACATCTCACAATATCAAATATGACCTATTTTCAAATGGCAAGAAAATAATATATGAACCACTCAGAATGTCACCCTCAAGTAACATCTCACAATATCAAATATGACCATTTTCAAATGGCAAGAAAATAATATATGAACCACTCAGAATGTCACCCTCAAGAAACATCTCACAATATCAAATATGACCTATTTTCAAATGGCAGGAAAATAATATATGTACCCCTCAGAATGTCACCCTCAAGTAACATCTCACAATATCAAATATGACCTATTTTCACTATGGAAGTGAAAAGGTAATAATTGGATTAGAAAAACAATAGAAAGTACCCTGCCGTTTCGCTTTAATCAACACATTTGTTCTCACCCCAATAAGGCCAAAATTACGCGGTGTCCCCTGGCGAACTCCTCCACTCCTACTCAAGTACTATATGAAGAAAACACATCGTAAAACCGATCTGCTGAGAGAGTCTGCTCAGGATTTGACCTAGGCAATAAAATTAAGGTTTTTTCATAATAAATTCAGATCAGGTTCGCAAGATGTGACCTAGGCGATGCTTATGGTCGGGTTCATTATTATGGACATAACACAATGTCAAGATGAATGCTTGGTCTGGTATTTCCGTGGAGGGTCACACGTCACATTCAAATTTCAATAGAAAATATTAAAATGAAGCACGATTTTATTGGCTCGTCTTTAAAAAGCAATAAAGTTCTTGGAATAAAAATATCCTCATATGTATGATAAAAATCTGCTCTGAACATAACACGATTTTCCTTATCTAATGAAAAGAAAGTATTGTAAACTTTCGATGTTCAGTTTTCGGGTCCGCCAAGAGTATTTATTAGATTCGATTTCAAATTTCAACCAAAAGTATCGTGGCGCTATCCTTTTTAGAAACGACAAAAACCGGTCGACGGTAAGGAATAGCAAAAACTAATCAACGTACTCCATGAACATACAGAATTTCATAACAAAAAATGGCCGGTGACCGGTGATTGAAACCCATGGAACACTCTCAGGGCCGTAGACAGAAAATCCGGGCCGGGGGGGGGGATTTACGGGACCCTCTATTGTTCTTTCATTTAAATTCACCGTATGGACAGTAATAATAGTAAAAGTAGGCAATTTACGTAGTTGATGTGAAAAGGAGTGTACGGTGTACGCTTCTTCTTGGCAACAAATGATCGATTATCAGATGTTAATGTTTACGAAATATGCCAATATTTATGATTGCTGTACAAGCTGAAAGGTCGCACTATATTTTAAATTCAGTGTCCTGCAATAGCCATTGTCCTATATTAACCCACTATCGCTAAACTTCTGATTTTGGGTGTTTGAAAATTTTTCAAAAATTTTTAGGTAGTTGATTTACCTACCTATAATTCAGAAAAAAACTTGAAAATTTACATTATAATAATTTTCTCAGCGGGCCTCTGAGGAATTCCGGGCCCGGGGGATTCCCCCATTTCCCCCCGCCCTCTCGTCGGCCTTAGATGGAGGATAATAATTAGTTTCTAGTAACTCTCAAATTTGTAATTTGCAGATTGTTGACACTATTTTTTTGTCCTTAAGTAATATCAAACGTATTCAAAAATGTTATTTAAACATTTTAAAAGAGAAATTTAACAAAATTAATTCGATAATAAATTATTACTAATGGTCCCTGCTGACATCAAAATGTGGAGATGTTATATACAAAGCTTGTGATAACATATAAATCCCGTCACCCAAATTAATTGTCGACTGAATCTTTTGTCTACTTACCCCCACCAACTCAAAGGAGAATGAAAGGTTAAAGAGAAGGACTGGTACAAAAAAAAAGGACAGCAAAAGTTGAAAGAAAAACAAGATATTATTACTGTCGTGAAATCCCCAGCATTAAAAAGAAATAATTGCATACCGGGTGTACCATACAGTTTATTGAACAAAAAATTGCATATTGTGAGAGTATAAGAATAATCAGAATTGTATGATTCGTGTAGAGTTCATCCAAATTTGGTCAAATTGTTATGGGACCATCCATGGGCGTAGGAAGGGGGGGCAGGTGGGGGCAGCTGCCCCCCCCTAGAAATTTTCGAGAGTATGCAGCACGGAAGGGGCAACTTAAATTTACACTAGATAAAATGATTTTTGGAAGCAAAAAAGTCATCAAGTACCGAAATACGATAAATGTCACATTTTGTCCCTAATCCAACAGCCCCACTGTGAACAATCAAATGTAACTGTGGCAAACTTGTCGCATTGTTGAAGAGTTGGTAAATTTGGTGGGAAAATTCAACAAACGTTTCAAACGTATAGGTTCCATCTGATTTTTTTTTTTTTCGGCTTTCCGTATATTTTTCCATTGTAAAACTCCTCCTGCTAGTTGAATTTCGCCGGTTTGGCACTTTCCTTTATCGATATTTATCACAGGCCCTGGGGTCGCCCCTCCCCAATAACTGAATCATCAGTTACCCCTGGGGGTTTATTATTAAATAAGTAACGATTTACTTTATCGACCCCCCCCCCCCTCCCGACATGAAAATCTCAGCTGCCCCCCCCCTAGGCCAGATGCTGGCTACGCCCTTGGGACCATCAAACTAGAGACTCACAATCCCTGAATTTACGAAAATCGAATGAACGATTGATGTCGAATACAATAAGGACCATATTATAAAACTCCACTTGAGTGTCACTTGGAGTGGTCACTACCACTTTAGTGTCTGATTTGTATTTTATAACATGTCCTGACCATAAAAATTACATGTAATTTTTTTTTTTAATTGTACTTAACGTCTCTTTAACATCTATTGGTCATTCAAGAGAGGGATTTCACCCTCCATTCGCTGGAAACTTGCAAACCAGCTACCCACATTGACCTCACCCAGACTGGGTTGGGCCGGAAAAATAACCACCATCACGAGGCCGCGAACCCACGTGGAAACCTACATGGCACAACCTCGCTGGACGTTGTGATCGAACGGGAACTGGTGTATTCAACGTGCCATAGACTCTGGCTTCATGTAATTTTATTATTAGTTAAAAACAGAAATTTTACAAGTGCAAGTGGCCATTTCGCTAATTTGTAGTCGGAGTGACAACTCACACTTAAGTGGAGTTTCATATTATGGCCTTAAATTGACAACAAACTAAACGATTTCCTTCAAACCATTAAACCATAAAAACTCCTATCCATTCACTTCATAGAAAATGTCCTTCTAATCTAAGGTTTGGTATCCTTACACTTAAGGCTCTTTGGCTTTTTGCGCCAGTTGATCTTGGTTTCTTAGCGAAACGTTTGGCCACTATAAAAAGTCATCAGATACAATAGTACCTATATCTTTACTCGACTTATAATAGGGTCATATTCTAAAACTTCACTCAAGTGTGAGTTGTCACTCCGACTACAAATTGGCGAAGTGGCCACTCGCACTTGTAAAATTTCTGTTTTTATTTTATAATAAAATTACATGTAATTTTTGTGGTCAGAACATTTTTTAAAATACAAATCAGACCCTTAAGTGGTAGTGACCACTCCAACTCGCACTCAGGTGGAATTTTAGAATACGCCGCATATTCATTTATAATGAAGTGAAGATAATAGTATTTTATCTGCCTTATGTTGGTTCATGCGATGCTCTTAGGTCGTGTTTCTCTCACAAAATGCCAAGATTTAGTTATTTTTAAATTTATCTGCAGGTTTAGCGTTTTGTTATTTTTTTGCCTAGGAGCTAGAAGAGATCTACTTTTTGTAAACTGAAGAGTGGAACGCGAATGATAAAAGAAACTGGTTATTTTGGTATTTTGGACTGGTCCTTCGGTTGGGTTTAGTCACCTAATGATCCTAGCACTCCAAATGAGCAGGGGGCTGCAATCAAAGTTCACATGAGAGCCTGTTTTCTAATTTCTAATCTTCACCAAAATTATGTTGCTTAGTATAGATGTAGATGTGTTCTGAGATCCCAATGACTTGTTATTAGTCTTGACTGTGACTGGTCTCATTTGTTTCTGATTCAGTCGAAAAAGATCGGAGATCGGCTGTCAGACGATGATGGTATGACTATCTTTTTTTTTTTTTTTTTTTTTTTTTTTNTTTTTTTTTTTTTTTTTTTTTTTTTTTTTTTTTTTTTTTTTTTTTTTTTTTTTTTGGCTGAAGTTTCAGTTCAGTAAGATCTACGGTGTTTGACCGATTCCTTCTAGAATTTTGAGCTTCAGATTTTTTTATGCCAATTCAGGACCAATAAAGGAGGTCATTTGTTTCCATGCTCAAGTTTTATAAATTAGAATTTCATTCGTTAGGGTAAGAGCCTAATGTAGAATTTTGAAATAACATTCTAACATTGAGCAAAAATAAATTGTCTATTGCCGACTTCCCATATCCCCAGTAGACAGCCGCCCACGACGAACAGCGAGCGCATTCCATATAGAAAATACGCCCACAGACCTCTATCCGACAATGAATAATCGGTCACCCAAGAGCCGAGAAAAAATCAGTCTGAGATGTAAATATATTTTTTTCTCGTGTTTTCTTGTCCCGATTTTTGTGAGTATCTTAGGTGATGACAAGGTATTTTTATCAATTACTCCAATATCATTAAGCTTTAAGTAGCATTAAATACCTTATAATGTTACCATTTCTTCTCAGGGGGCTGAGTTATTCCCACACACAACCAGACCAAAGAGAAAATATCTTAGGGACTCGGGTTTAACTCCAGGCAAAGTCGGAAATTTTTCGATTTAGTGCTGGTCATTTCGGAGTACACTCAGCCTCGTGAGGACGATTGAGGTACTAATTTAATGTGAGTAGTGACCAGTGGCAAATTAGTAGAGTAAAAAGATTTGATTTGGTAGAAGTTTGAAGAGATTATTAGTCCAATACACTAGTTAGATCACTGAAGTTAAGTAACGTCCAGCGAGGTTGTTCTATGTGGGTGTCCACGTGGGTTCGCGCCTTCGTGATGTTGCCTATTTTTGGGCCCAACCCAGACTGGGTGAGGTCCATGTGGGTATCTAGTTTGCAAATTTCCAGCGAATAGAAGGTTAAAGAGACGTCAAGCCAAATTAAAAAAAAAAATCCATGAGGCTTTTATATTAGTAGACCAATAGATGTTAAAGAGGCGTTAAGCCAAATTAAAAAAGCATCCACGAGGCTCTTATATTAGTAGACCAATAGATGTCAAAGTGACCTTAAGCCCAATTAAAAAATAATCGATGAGGCTCTTATATGAGTAGACTAATAGATGTTAAAGAGACGTTAAGCCAAATTAAAAAAAAATCCATGAGGCTCTTATATTAGTACACCAATAGATGTTAAAGAGACGTTAAGCCAAATTAAAAAAAAAAAATCCATGTGGCTCTCATATTAGTAGACCAATTGATGTTAAAGAGACGTTAAGCTAAATTAAAAAAAAAATCCACGAGGCTCTTCTATTAGTAATGCTGTGATACCCCACAAAGATATTCTACATTTACATAGATGGTGCAAGCTTTATGTAAATGCCACCCAGTACACTTTCTAATGCTTGTCAGAATGGAAATTCTTTTTCTTTTGAAAAATGAGTTAGAGGAAGAAAATAATGCACAAGGACAAAAACTGTAAATAATTGCATTTCAACAGTTTCTGATAACCTACTTTCTATTTGCGAGGTGAGAAGTTTTGTTTGCACAATTCTGACGACGCATTTACAATAATAATTATTGGACAGGTCAAAATAAAGAGCACAAGTCAAACGGAGGTCACTAAAACTTCTACGTTGTAAATAGCATACCCTTCATCCGATTTTGTTAAAAAATTGTGGCCATTACCATATTGGAACCCCACATGTTTCTATGTCTATTTAAAAAATCCTGTCAATTTGTCCCATGGCTTTCGCGTAAAGAACTGTAATCCTGCAAGTAGAGTTACCAGACGTCCAGCTTTAACAGGACATATCCTGCTTTTTGCATGTTTGTCCTTACTGCTTTTGAAAATAATGGAAAATGTCCTGTTTTTTGAGTTTTTTCTAAGTCACACATTTTTTTTAAAAAAATGTCAAATCACCTGTATAAAGATAACGTGCTCACCTCAAAGTTTCTTATTTCACGTTTCTTAGCTAATCGAATAAAATCCATTTGCTCACCGCCCCCCGGACCCTTTAAACCGCACACCTTCCGTCGGCACTTTTGACACTTTTTGCAGGGTTGCCCGATTTCAATGGAATTTGGTATGTAGGTCCCATTTACGGTCTAATTGCATCCCAAACTTTTCATCACCGTCAGTTTCATGCATAGGGTTCCATACTAAAAAATAGAATGCAACTCTATACTGTGTGCCCCAAAAGTCCGAGACCACCTGAATAACTTTTGAGCGGCTTTAAGTGGAGTTTTGAAATTTTGCATGATATTCTATCCTAAATTAAACCACCTGACGGTGTGACCAATTTTTCAGGGGCTGGTCCCATGTGGTCCCCAGGGGGTCCATTTTTTATTTTTTAAATACGAACCCCCATCTTGTGATACATTTTCAGAAAGACAATAAATAGCGTTCAAAATGGTGGCCATTTGAAATTTCCAAGAAATGACTTCCAACAGTGTCGAAAACTAGGCGAATTATTTCTAAACTAGCCGAATTATGTCTAAAAAAACAGGTTCCTCGACATTTGTGTCTATTCAATCATTTAATATCACATTGCAAATAATTCGAATAGTTTTAGACACTCTTGGAAGTCATATCTTAAAAATTTCAAATGGCAGCCATAGGTACTTCTAATTCTATTGCCTTTCTGAAAATGTATCACAAGATTTAAAAAACAAAAGTTGGGCCCCCTGTGGGCCACATGGGACACTCCCCTGAAAAATTTTACACCAATCAGGTGGTTTAATTTAGGATATAATACCATACAAAATTTCAAAACTCCACATAAACCCGTTCAACTGATATTCAGGTGGTCTCGGACTTTTGGGACACCCTATATATGTGACCGACGGTGCACAATTAGCCCCTAAGTGGGATCTACATACCAAATTTCATCAAAATCAGTCAATCCTAAGTGCCCTTAATGGTACAGCAAACAAACGGTTTTTTTTTTTTTATTCGAATTTTGAATTCTACCTTGATATCAATTTTTTTTGGGGGGGAGGGGTGTATTTTTTCGGGACGATTTTAAAGGTGTATTAATAAACCAAAATATTTTCAGAGTTCTAAAAACCACTGAAACATGTTTTATCGTTACATACAGAAAAAAGATATCGATGTAAATTTGTTTTTTCGGAGTTAAATTTTAGAAGATTGACTTCTAAAGTTCATAGTAGAACTAGCAATGTAATAAATAACCATATATAAGTTATACTAGAGTAGAACTGATGCCATCCAGTAGTAATCCACACAATGTAGCTCTACCAAGGCGCGGCTTTCTTTCCATTTCAATTGTCCTCATCAGAACAATTTCTGATTCCTTTTATCCTCATAATCTGTTCTTGTTAACAGGATATCAGACCCCACCTCTAATATTTCATGACCTGCTGGATACCAATATGACTTCGGCATTAAGTACCGGTACATACATCCTTCGTTATCAAAACGTTGTTTAATTAATTTATTTTATTGCTACTTATCTAGTGCTTAATTTATAATAATTTAACAAAAAAATCAACATTTTTTCTAGTCACGTGTTTTTTGAAGTATTTAAAAGGACACAATTGACCGAGCGAAGTGAGGTCTAGTGTGCCTAATATAATTCTGGAGACGGGAGAATCGTGGTGTGAAGCTCAGTTAGACATATTAGTCTGAGTACTCAGAAAACTATTCTTTACGTGGCAGCAAAAAATAAAAAGAAAGACACCCCTTTGCCATTCTTTATTGATCAAGGTAAGCATTATACAGGGTGTCCCAAAAGTCCGAGACCACCTGAATATCTTTTGAACGATTCTATGTGGAGTTTTGAAATTTTGCATGGTATTATGTCCCAAATTAAAGCAACTGATGGTATGACCAATTTTTCAAGGGCAGGTCCCATATGGCCCCCAGGGGGTCCTTTTGTTTTTTAAATACGAACCCCATCTTGTGATACATTTTCAGAAAGACAATAGAATTAGAAGTAATTTGCAATTATAATGCTTACCTTGTTTAATTTGGGATATAATACCATGCAAAATTTCAAAAATCCACATAAAGCCGTTCAAGGTAAGCATTATAATTTTTTTATTTGCATTTGTCATGATTTTTTTTTTTTTTTTACACTTTATTGAGTGAAACAATATAAACGCAAAAGAGGAAGTATAGAAAGAATGAATTAGGAAGAAGAAGAAGAGAAAGAATTATGTAAAGATATAGTTTGGCTAGATTAATATAGTTCATTCAAAGGGCGGAGTTAATTCCTGAGGAATTCTCTTCCACCCAACTAGTAGTATGTATAAAACTAAAAAAATGCTTTTACCATAGTAAAAGCATTTGCTATAGTAAAAGTAGTACATATGGATAATGTATGAATATCTAATTTAGAAGGAAATGCTCGTAATTATGAGCATTGAATATAAGCATTTGCTCATGAGTATGAAATTGAAGAATGAACTTTTGTTCTAGTTTATATGAATATTTTTTTTTTTATTTTTTTTTGGCTTAACGTGTTCTATTGGACATTCAAGACGAGGGTTTTACCCTCCATTCGCTGGAAACTTGCAAACCAGCTACCCACATTGATCTCACCCAGCTTGGGTTGGACAGGAAGTATGAGCATTGCATATAAGCATTTGCTCATGAGTATGAGATTGAAGAATGAAGAATGTGTTCTTGGTCTAGTTTATATGATTTTTTTTTTTTTTTTTTTTTTTTTTTTTTTTTTTTTTTTGGCTTAACATCTATTGGTCATTCAAGACGCCATTTTTACCCTCCATTCGCTGTACACTTGCAAACCAGATACCCACATTGACCTCACCCAGCCAGGGATTGGCTGAAAAAAAGCCACCATCACGAGGGCTCGAACCCACGCGCACACCCACATGGTACAATCTCGCTGGACGTTGCTTAACTTCAGTGATCTAACGGGAACTGGTATATTCAACGTGCAATAGACGCTGGCGGTATGAATATTATTCACATACTACGGAGCATTTGCTAAAAACAGTGAAGTACGAGTATAAGATTACGCTCACGTTTTATTCATTCGGCGGATTATTTCCTGGTCTAATAATTCTTAAAAGAGGTAAGGACATATCTATGAAATGATGCGTACTAAATTGTTTTGTTGTTTCCTTATTCTACGGTGAACAGGGTCCACAGTCCAAACCACTAATTATTACAGAACCAATGCGGGTATTGCCCAATTATATTTCTGAAATATTGAGTGTTATTTTTTTTATTTCGTGTAATAAAATTAGGAATCTTTTATTATTTATGTGGGGTCATAGGTCACATTTTCCATGTGCCGATAAAGTGGAAATTTTATGACTTCCCAAATGTGAATGAGCTATCATTAGTAAAGTATAGTTAATTCGTTACTTACGAGGACTAACCATTTCTTAGATTGTACGTATCTTGAAATGTACTACAAAATTTCAATGCGTATAACTTTTTAATGTGAAATTATTTTTGTCTTCTGTTTTCGGATTCAGTGAGTTAACCCTTTGGCAATTCCAGTTATATGAACACGTGTTCATCGCGTAAAAGTATTTGCAACGTATTACCGAAATGTTTGAATCAAAGTTCTTGCGCGCTATGACAAATCGAGCCAAGATTCTTTCTGATCTTCTCAAGCTGTACAGTGTACACTGTACAGCATTTTCGAACACGTAGTGATGTTTTCACATTTATTACGGACCCAATTAGTTCAAATTTTGCCATAATTTTCAAAAAAAACCGTTCTCCCATTCGGTTTCTTATGTTCTCCAAAACTATCCCGTGTTGTACTATAGAAGTAGTAATAATTATAATAAATGCATGTATTGAGATTAGATCTAATTTGAAATTCTCGTATTTTTATAAACTTTTCTACTTTCAAACTTTTACCATGAATTTTATATCTAATTTTGAATACCATCTATCAATGTACTAGAAGTAGCTATGGAGATAAATGAACATAGCCATGAAATAAAAAAATGTAGGTCGAATTTGAATTTTGACATATAAAGTTCAGCCGTTTTTAATTCTTTTTTTTTTTTTCTTTTTTTTTGAAGAGGGGTAACGAATCCCAACTGATGAACATTCTTGTTTTCAATATGCCTTTTTAATAAAATGAAAAAAATAAAAAAAATAGTCATTCGTGACTAGGATTGTTTCACTTTTTCTTTAAAAAAAAAGTATTTCCAGCTTCTATCTTGAAAGATTCGTGAGAAAAAAATGGTGGCCGGTAGGTCTGTGACACCCCGTATAACTAAAATTGCTAAAGGGTTAACTCACTAAATCCGCTGAAAACAGAAGACAAAAATTTCATATTATACGCATTTAAAATCGGCCCTTCCATGGGCGTAGGAAGGGGGGGGCAGGAGGGGCAGCTGCCCCCCCTCNCGCCCTTGGGCCCTTCTTGTTGGAGCAAACTTGGAAGGAGGTTTAAGATTTTTTTTTTAATTTTTTTTTTTTAAAAAAATAAAAAAAATGGAATAATACTTATTGAAATAACAATTTGAATTAAGATACAAATTACATCATATATACTACTTTTGCCCGTACTTCGCTACGGTTACGAACAACAACAATTTCAAGACATTAATGCTTCTCAACTATGGATTTTTGGTGGAGCACTGAGCACGACTCCTATTTAGAAAATTCAATATTTTATTCAAGGATATTACTTTTTGTACTGCGGAACACCTTCGAATTAAATTTCTGCTTTCTCGCCCATCCCGATGATGTACAATTTTCAATTTTTAATCTGTCCTATGAAATTCTCATACACTATTTTGTCCGTTCTGCCATTTTTTTTTCTAAAAAGAGGATGCCCAGAAAAATTGCTAAAAAGCGTCATTTTTGGCGGTAACTTGCTTCCACTTGAACTTTTGTTTTTTTCCTTATTTCGCACTTACATACTAAAAGGATTCTGTGTGCCAAATTTCAAGTCTCTAGAGTTAGCCATGGTGGAGCTACGTTGATTATCATTGAGCATTGCGTCAGTACCTATACCAACTGGGCTTTACGTTTTATAACTAGAACATAAATAGGTATAGTTGCTCATGTATTTCGTTAAAAGAGTATAGCTGTTGCGAAAAAAGTCGCCCTGTCTAAAATGACTCCTAATAGTGTTGATGAGTTTTAAGAGAAGATAAGCAATATAAATAAATTCCACTTTGTTTTTTAATAAAGTTTGCTTACTTCATAACAAAGTAAAGACCGTTGCAGACATGATGGCTTAACTGCTAATGTTTTAGGTGGGAGCGAATCTGCAAATGTTCCACATTTTTATTTTACTTGCGTGGGTAGTTTAACACTAACAAGCTGTCGTCGCGTCGTCTGTTGAAAATTAAAATGAGTAAGAATGTTGCTAATATTTAAAATTTATTCCCATGAACATTTTTATGTTTTACACCTGTTCGAATATCCATGAAAAAAAATATATCACGAAAAACTCTGCCATGAGAATATGGGATTATTGTTTTACTGGGTAAAAATTTTATATTTAACGTTTCAAGGTACGAAGAATCCGAAAAACGGAATGAAAATAAATGGTACCGAAAACCATACTAAACTTTATCTTCCTTTATTTTGGAATTTGGAGGCCTCCGGCTGCTGTCACAGCTTTATAAAGGAAAAAAATATTTGAATTAGCTATAATAGCTATGGCGGTCTTCGGCTGTTGTCGCATCTTACCAAATCTAATTCATATATAGAATATGAATTAGATTAGGTAAGATAACTCCATGAAATCCAAAATTTGTCTATAACATGTTTCCAGAGTTTTATTTCAAATTTCATAAATTTTGGAGTGGTATAGCCACTTTTAGATAAGTGACCCAAATATGAGGTTTGGCGCTCTAAAGGGCACCCAGATGAAGATAGCTACAAGGGACCCAAAATTTGTCGATAATATGTCACAAAGATTGTCTGTTTTAAATTTCATCAAAATTGGAGTGAAATTGACACTTTAAGAGAAGTGACCCGGATTTTAGGTTTGGTGCCCTAAAAGCGCCCCAGATGAAGATAGCCCCATGAGACCCAAAATGCGTCGATGATATGTTACAAAGAGTGTCTGTTTTAAATTTCATTAAAATCGGGCTCGCCGTTTTCGTTCCAGAGGGTCACCCCTTTTGACTAACAAATGGACCCCAGAGGGTGCTATCTCCAATGTTTAGGTTTTGGCACGAATTATGGCCTCAAGGAATATTGGTACCAAATTTCAATAATAAAGTCTGCGCACACGATTTTGCGGCCGGAAGAACGGACACACATTTTTCTAGACCCGTTGTTTGTAATCTAGTCGTAATAATTCGTCCAGAAAAGCAAGAAAACAACATATGTAGAAATCTTTCACCAATACAATACTTTAATTTCTATACTTCGCATATGGGAAGGGGAAGTAAAAATTGCCAGCACTTTCACCACTTAGCGTTGACCGATTTAGATGAAATGTGGTCTGTAGGTCTCATTTGAGGTCTAATTCTTCTCAAAAACTTTTTGTCACTGGTAGTCACATATATAGAGTTCCATACTAAAATTTACACCTCAACACAATTCTAGGGTTAATGTTTTTTTGTTTCATTTCAACTTTCATCCCTGCAATAACTAAAGACTACGTGGAAGAAACCACGTATAGTAGAGAAATATACGGAAATGAACCCCGAGGTAGCTAAGGCCAGGGGCGCATTTAAGGATATATCTTAGGGGGGCGGTGCAGCACTTAGGGAGGGGATACTTCCGGAGGGTATGGAATACCCCTCAGGGACAGGGGGCCGTCGTCCCCGGGGAAATTTTTGAATAATTAGAATCGTCCTACGCTCAATTTTTGTGATTTTAAAAGGTCAACGGCTGGTTTTAGACAATAGCTATTTTGGTCTTTTTTGTAGCAAAACAAGTTTTAGAAAACATGTTATACCTTAAAACACCAAAAAAAAAAAAAAAATCGCATGAAAAAGTTTTAGGCATTTTCATTTCATGACCCACCCCCCCATAACTCCGCCCCCGATCGGGGGAAAAGTGCCAAATACTCACCAAAGAAGCATGATAACAATCGGAGACGTCATGCAAAAAATAAAGTCAATCGCAAAATAATTCGATTTTTAATAATTATTTTTCGATTTTTAAGTGCCAACTTTGGCTGGCCCTAGATACCTTGGGGTCCATTTCCGTATAGGGGTTTATTAAGCAAAGTGGCCTTTATTTGAGCTCTACTATATGTGGTTTCTTTTTCTGCATTACCTTTTGAAACACCCTGTATAGCAAGGGAGCGTTATTGCAAAAAGAAAGGTTCATTTTTGAAAATAATAAACCAAAAGCATGTCCATTGTCCAATTTACCACATCGGGCTGTTGTCCGTATACGTAACATTATTAATATTTTTGTGTATAAAATTTAATCTATTTACATTTGTTATACAGAAATGTTATTTTTCCTGTGTTAGTACGGAACCCTTCGCATGTATTCTCGGTAGCAGAGTAGCTAAATGTTCACCTAGTAAACGAGAAGGTGTGGGTTTAATCTCAAGCTTGAATATTTGACCACATAAACATATATAGCTCTGGGGATTAAGTGTGGTAGAAAATGCCTTTGGCATTATCTTCGCCTGGTGGATACTTTGCACCAAAGACTATAGAGTCTTTTTTAAAGGCTTTTTTATATGTAACTGATCATAAATAGGAATTATACAGCGTGTCCCAGAATGACCGCGATGAATTTTGAGAAGCTCTAGGAATGGAATAAGGGCCTTTGGTCGATCGAATGTTTATGGTAAGATCCAGGTTCAACCCTCGGAAGTGACTTTTATTGACAAAAAGTGTCGATTTCTCAAGAAATTTAAATGGAATTATGAAATATTTTTTGTTAAAATAAAATTGAAAATGAAACAAGGAAAAACTTTTCTTTTATTTTTTTCAAAAAATAATCAGGGGCGAAGCTAGAGGGGTCTAAATTTGTATCCCTCTTTTGAACTTTAATGTAAAAGTTCACGTGTCGTGTTCCAAAAAAGGTTTCTCATCTACCCAAACATCATTTTATTTTTATCAGTGTCCTAAGTGGACATAGTTAAATCTCATTTTCTCCTGGAAGTTAAAAGAAGGCCGTTTAGAAAATGGTATTTTTCGGGTAGAATGTCTGAAGTAAAGTGGTTAATTAGGACAACCAGTGATAACTAAGCTATAATAAGGAAAACTTTTAGCGAAAAAAAGAAATACATTCACCTTCTCATTCCTTCCATAGCGGGAATGAGAAAATATATCAATGCAATTACATAAGAAATAACACTAGTTTTACATGTAAGTTATTTTCTATTCTAATTGCATTGAAAATTTCTCATGTCTCTGGCCCGCTATGGAAGGAATGAGATGGTGAATATTTTTTTTTTTTTCGCTAAGTCTCCTTATTTAGGTTAGTTATCAATGGTCGGACTAACCTGAAAATGGACTTTTTCAAAACGGCCAAAATTTTAATTTCCAGGAAAAATTGTGTTTTTTGAAAATGATTTTTATCTTTTTAGCGGTTTGTGCAGAAACGTAAAATTTTGATATGTGACGGTTAGTGTTAAGGACTTTTCGATTTTGAAAATTTTGGGGGCCCTCTCCCCTGGGGAGCAGGGCCCCTAATATTTTGTTTTTTGAAAATGATCTTGTCTTTTTAGCTGTGTGTTATGGAAACGTAAATGATACGTGTTGGCTGGTGTTAAGGGCTTTTCGATTGAA
>CM022879.1:7784033-7797814 GCA_012654025.1 Pachypsylla venusta | reverse complement strand
TTTTTTTTTGGGGGGGGGGGGAGCTAAATACATCATACAACATATTTCCCTTTTATATATTTAGACACAATTTCAACGAACCTTGTAGACATACAAACCTGATTTATTTGACTAAAAACAGGCACTTGATCTTCCAAATCAATGTCAAAACGTGAAATCAGTGCGAATGTAAAGAAAATTTTATAGTATGGGGATTGTACAGTTGGAGTTGATTGAAAATTAAACGACACTCTTGCCCGCTCAGTTCCATCTACATTTTTTAAGAATAGTTGCCCTCCTAATTTAACAAGATTCATTTTATCAGTGGTTTCTATCATTGAACAGTATGGCTGTCCAACATAATATATAATATTACTGACAGTCCCTATTGCAACAATGTAATCATGGTTGTGTATTTGATACGTATAATACTGATAGCCTGGTATTTCTAGACCTATAACAAACAAACATAATATATAATATTAAAGGCAGTATCTCCAGTCATTGTTGCGACAATGTAATCATGGTTGTGTATTTGATACGTATAATACTGATAGCCTGGTATTTCTAGACCTATAACAAACAAACATAATATATAATATTAAAGACAGTATCTCCAGTGATTGTTGCGACAATGTAATCATGGTTGTGTATTTGATACGTATAATACTGGTAGCCTGGTATTTCTACACCTATAACAAACAAACATAATATATAATATTAAAGACATAATATATAATATTATTTCAATTAGACGTGACAGCCTTCTGAAGTCGCAGGTTTTAATGAAAATATTATTTCAATTAGACGTGGCAGCCTTCCGAAGTCGCAACACTTTAATGAAAATTGTATTTCAATTGGACATGGCAGCCTTATGAAGTCGCAGCTCTTTAATGAAAATATTATTTCAATTAGACGTGGCAGCCTTATGAATTCGCAGCTCTTTAATGAAAATATTACTTCAATTAGACGTGGCAGCCTTCTGAGTCGCAGCTCTTTAATGAGAACATTATTTCAATTAGACGTGTCAGCCTTCTGAAGTCGCAGCTCTTTAATGAAAATATTATTTCAATTAAATTAAGCAGCCTGCGCCTGAAGTCGCAGTCCAGAAAAAACAAACAAAAAAAAACGACATGGAAATTTTTCACCCATAGTTTGATATTTTACGTATACCTACGGAGCGCCGCGTCGTGAGATGACCTTTTGACACTTATTTAGTCGATTTTTTCGTCACTCTGAGTTTGAGATATAGGGTTTCGTACAAAAATTTTAGCTCGGAACCCTATATAAGTATTGAGCTGTCAGTGACGAAAATTTCCGGTGCACATAATTAATGGGACCAAATATCATTTAAATCGAGCAATGCTAAGAGCCGAAATAGACCCTCGTGGCGTACGGCTGACGAACCAATTTTGGTTTTTTATTTTTAATAATGAATCTTTGGAATCGACCATGAAAAAAATACTCTCCCCCTTCCCAAAAATTGACATTCTACGTAATTATCACCAAGGTACCTTGAAATGTAAAATATCAAATTTTGAGGGGGCGCGCCCCGGCGGTGGCGGCTTCACTATAACAAAAAAAAACAAGCTAATTTGATGGTTTTTAAAATAAAACGTTCTGAATTCTAAAAAAAATGAGATTTGAATCGAACAGTCATCGGTTGTATAAAAGGCTCTGCTTTACAGTTACCCTCTAGAGTAGGGACTAGAGTCCCTGTCTTCACAGTACCTACTTTTTTTTAGATAAAGAGTCAAAAGTAAATTACATTTCGCCAAGAAAAGCAATTTGTATAGTTGAATACTAAGCAATGTTTACCATCCGTCAAGAAAAGTCTAAAGAGGGATTGAATTTTAAGCCAAAGGTAATTTTTTGAAAAAGTACTGAATTCAGTACAATTGTACTGACATTGGGGACACTGGACTTGACCTATTCGGACTGCTTAGCATCCCAATAGGTAATGAAATTAGAGAGAGAAGTGTCACAAGCTCGTTACTTTGTAATTCTGCATCCCACTCAAGAGTTCCTTATTCCAACAACTTCTGTGCAAGCTTGACAACTGTGAGTGCGCTGAATGTTTATGTGTTCATTAATTTACATACCGTAAGGAAGCGCATCTCCATCTTGCATAACTACGCCAACAGATTGTAATGCGTTATATGGATCAATTAAAATAAATCCAATTCGATTTCGAAATTGAAATTTTACAACACCTGCAAAAATAAAGTATGGGAAATACGAATAGCCAAGTCAAAATCAATTTTCGCCTAGAAAAAATTAGTAAAAAGCGGGAAATGATTTTATTTCACGTTGGGCATCCCGAATAATATTAATCTAAGTTTGCAACGGTTTCTGAGGTGAGCTAAATTTTTTTAGCTCACCTTTATCTAATAATTTCTCGCGGCCTACAGCCGCGTAATTTTGCCGCTAATTTTAGTTTTTCGCGTATAACATTCGAACGATGCGTTTTATGACAAAAAATTCTCTATCCAAACTTAATGGGAATTAAATTTGACGTCGAATAATATATTTAAACGTTAAATTCGGTTCAACGGTTTGGTCAGAATGGGAAGTCGAAAATAAGCTATTTTTTACACTTTTTCAGAAAATTGTATAATACTCCAATTTAAACTCCTGTAACTCAAAATTGGTTATTCCATATAAGAAATGATATTGAATAAAATTTGTGGGAAATCAAATTTCACGTTCGGAACATACCTATCCACTTTCAAAATTTGCTCCATCCTATGCATAGGTAGACGGAAAAATCGAAAAGTGGTCCTAGCCGCCAATTGGCCGCTATATGACTATTTTGTAATTTTATGACGTCTGACCTCAAAATTACTAATTTTATATTGGGAGATTTAGATGATATGTCATTTTATCATCCAAACAGAAGCTCTGAGGGTAATAGGACAGCAGGGGGAGGTTTTTGTTAATGCCCTACCTAACCACTCCACACAAAACGGTTATTCGGATGAAAAATGTTACTAATCTAAAGTTAGAAAGCATTTATGCCTTCAGAGCACACCTATCGCCTCTATTTCTTCTAATTTGATCTTCAGTTTGTATTAAAAAGGTCGTAGGGCTGATCTGCAACTATGTAGCAATTTTCCATTTTCATACGCCCGACGTCAAAATCATTGATTTTTGGTAAGGAATTGAATGAGAATCTAGCTTTTGGGGCTTATTTGGTTACAAGAAAGTTTTTTGAGGCTATGTGTCGTAATATGTGCGATGGTAGTGTGTTAGGGTGGAGCCGTTGACATTTTAACACTATGTCCTATACCATAATATAATCTGATGTTTCAGAAACAGAAAAAACGGCTGGGAGGACATGAAAAAGGTTTTTGCCTTCTCTCCAAAGGAGAACGCAAGGACAGTATGTCTTGGTGGCCCGACCCGTTATCTGTTCTCCTCCCTCTTGATCATTTTGTCTCACTTCGTTGACATGTTTGCAACTAGGAAGATAGCATCTACATCGATAATATGACCCGAACGCGATAAATTGCTGGTTAAGGATCATTTGCTAATCTTTTGAAGGATACAGCTGAAGCCTTCAATTCCAACTGAAAGGTATTATTCATTTTTACATCACGGATGTACCAAAATGAGACACAATGATCGGGGAGAGGGGAGAATAGACTGAACTAGACTGCGCACCAGGGCATTCGGTTTTCCTTGCAATAGAACTCTAGAATCCTTTATAAGTCGTCCCAAATGTTTTTTTCTCATCTTCCATTTGAATTTGTGTTGGAAATTGTTGGACGGGCTGCACGTTCGGGTCATATCATCGATGTAGTTGCTATCTTCCTAGTTGCAAACAAGTCAACGAAATGAGACAAAATGAACAAGAGGGTGGAGAACAGATAACGGATCGATCAAGTAACCCACCAGTTGGCCCACCAGGACATACGGTCCTTGCGTTCTCCTTGGAATAGAAGACTAGAATCCTTTTTAAGGTATGTTCAGAACGTGAAATTTCATTTCCCACAAGTTTTATTCAATATCATTTTTTATTTGGAATAACCAATTTTGAGTTACAGGCGTTTAAATTGGAGTATAATACAATTTTCTGAAAAAGTGTAAAAAATAGCCTATTTTCGACTTCTTGTTCTGACCAAACCGCTGAACCGAATTTAACGTTTAAATATATTATTCGACGTCAAATTTAATTCTCATTAAGTTTGGATAGAGCAATAAGAAATTCATAAAATGCATCGTTCGAATGTTATACGCAAAAAACTATATTAGATAAAGGTGGGCTAAAAAGAATTAGCTCACCTCAGAAACCGTTGCAAACTTAGATTACTATTATTCGGGATGCCCAACGTGAAATAAAATCATTTCCCGCTTTTTACTAATTTATTGTAGTCTCGCCTCTTTTTTGATCTAATTTGACTGTGGGCAAGAAGCAGGATTTATAACTTTATATCGTCATAGCAGGCTATAAACGGTATATAAAATACAGTTAGTTTTGTTTTCGGTAATAAATTTAAATGGGAGTTTTTTTACGCAGATTTGGCATTTCAAGAGTGTTACAAAATATCAAAATTTTGATTTTGAGTACTGGGACCGTAATACTGATATTTGTATTTCTACATTAGATTAATTAATCTAAAGCTATATACATCTAAACCTATCATTAAAATAATTACAAAGTAATTTTAAAAGTTTTTCTGCTTAATGTCGGAGCTTGCATAATACGAGTATGTGCGTGAACATTCACAGGAGCTACATAGTAGCTACCGGTAATAATATGAAGCAAAGATAAAATGAGTAGTAGCTACCGGTGTTAACATGAAGCAATGATGAAATAAATAGAAGCTATACCGGTAAGCAAATATGATGTAGATAATAGCCGCCGGTAATAATGTACAACAACCCGTTACACCCTATATACACTATGAGGTGTGGTTTTCTCTCAACAACCTGTTACAACATGTATACCCTATCAGGTGTGGTATGCACTCAAAACCCTGTTACACCCTGTATACTCTATTAGGTGTGGCTTGCTCTCAACAACCTGTTACATCCTGTATACTCTATTATGTGTGGTTTGCCCTCAACAACCTGTTACACCCTGTATACTCTATCAGGTGTGGTATGCACTCAAAAACCTGTTACAACTTGTATACTCTATCCGGTGTGGATTGCTCTCAATTTTTCAATCTGTGTGATTCTCCCGCAATCAATCTGTGTGATTCTGCCAGTACCTAAGCTGTCACTATAATGGGAGTATGTGGCCGTACTTACTTGCATAGTGATTATAAGAGAAGAAATTCACCAATGTTTCTGCTGCAACAATCGGATGTATATCTTCATACGTGTGGCCATACTTACTTGCATAGTGATTATATGAGAAGAAATTCACCAATGTTTCTGCTGCAACAATCGGATGTATATCTTCATACGTGTGGCCATACTTGCATAGTGATTACAGGAGAAGAAATCCACTAATGTTTCTGCTGCAACAATCGGATATATATCTTCATACGTGTGGCCATACTTACTTGCATAGTGATTATAGGAGAAGAAATTCACCAATGTTTCTGCTGCAACCATCGGATGTATATCTTCATACGTGTGGCCATACTTACTTGCATAGTGATTATAGGAGAAGAAATTCACCAATGTTTCTGCTCAAAAAATCGGATGTATATCTTCATTCGTGTGGCCATACTTACTTGCATAGTGATTATAGGAGAAGAAATCCACTAATGTTTCTGCTGCAACAATTGGATATATATCTTCATACGTGGTTTGCTCTGAATCTGCAGCTACAATATAGCTATGTGCTTCAATAGGCCCTTGCCTTCTTCCTAAGCCGTCAAATGTATCAACAATATAGCCTAACTTTCCATTATTATTCAGACGCAATTCTTTTATTTTTTTTTTCAATGATGATGTTATATTTCCGACAGGTTTAAACATAGCGTGAAGACTAAACATAATGTAAAAAGAAAGAAACAAAAAATATGTAAATGTCACGTGACAATCTTTCTGCATAGTATCAACCAACCAACAGTGGAATCATCGTGTCCGATGGTAGCCAAATTTATGAGGGTGCAGCCAGGGGTGTAGCGACTGGGTGGAATGGGGGGTGACCCCCCCCCCCAACATTCTCCAACAACCATCAGTCGGCAAATCGCGGATACTTCATTCATAAAATTATGAATTTTTCGGTTCATGGAGATAAAATCGGATATATTTTTTTAAAAAAATCCGACATTAATATTGGAAGTATCCGCGATTTGCCGACTGATGGATCCATAAATTTTGAATTTTTCGGTTCATGGAGATAAAGTCGGATATTTTTTTAAAAAACATTCGACATTAATATCGGAAGTATGCGCGATTTGCCGACTGATGGATCCATAAAATTTTAACTTTTTCGGTTCATGGAGATAAAGTCGGATATTTTTTTAAAAAACATTCGACATTAATATCGGAAGTATCCGCGATTTGCCGACTGATGGATCCATAAAATTTTGAATTTTTCGGTTCATGGAGATAAAACCGGATATTTTTTTTTAAAAAAAATCCGACATTAATATCGGAAGTATCCGCGATTCGCAGACTGATGGATCCATAAAATTTTGAATTTTTCGGTTCATGGAGATAAAGTCGGTATTTTTTTTTTTTAAAAAAAGACTCTGTTTGAAATTCGGATTTCAAACAGAGTGCATATAGTTCTTATAAGATTTCATCAATGTTAATCAGTTCCTGTAACGTCAGCATCTTGCGAACGGTCATTTAGTAAATTCAAATTAGTTTTAAATCATTTGCGAATAACAATGGGAGATGAAATCGTTGAAAAATTTTTGCTCTTAAAACACCGCAGCATCCGAATCTGCCGTTGAAAAATCTGTCGATTCGGCTGCGGACTTTGCTCTGTAATGATAGTATCATTTTAAAAAGATTTAGCAGCCCTCCGCTTTAGACACTGCTCTTTAGTGATAGTATTATTTTAAAAAATATACCCATGTGTCACATTAGCAGAGTTTTTTTATTTTTAGAATTTTACAAGACAGTGGCTGAGTAGGTTGGATCCTGGAGTGGCAGTTTTCAGGGTCGCAAATTTCAAATATCAGGGTCCGAAATTTCTAAAAAAAAAAAAACAATAATTGTCAAATACAATACTTGGGTGACTGTTATGTTTTTTCATTTGTGGGCCCCTGCCGGTGCCCCAAAACCGAAATTTCTATAAAATACCAAAAAATATTCAATAAATTACTCAGGTGACTGTGCACACCAAATTTAATCATAATTGGTTATGTGGTTTGGATTTTAGAGATTTGGACCCAAAAAAAACTGTTCGGGGCCCTGGAGGCGATATCGAGAAAAAGAAAAATATGGGTCGGGCTTTTTATCATTGATCAGACCAGCGGTTTGGCTCCCAGAGCTCTGCACACGATTCTGTACGTACGCAATACGTGGAACGTCGGACATATCGGTTTTTTGGATCCCATGGCTCCAAATATTTCCAAACTTCAAAAATGAAAATATGGCCCAAAAGCAATAGGAAATGACATATTAGATCTCTATTTTGGGTTTCGGGTTCCCGTCAAACGTTTTTTTAGGCCAAAATATTTCCAAATTTCCTGCAGGATTACTATACTTTTATAGGAAGAGAAAATTCAGAATAAAAAATCTAAAAAATACCACTAAAATGGGAACTATTAAATCTCCATTTCATTTTCATCTCCGAGGGGAGGGGGGGTGACCTCCCCAATTTCACAATAAAATTCAGTGAGAATTCATACCTACAAAGATTTGACTAATTTCATTCCTATATGAATTTATGCAGTCGGCAAATTGCAGTGGTGAGTCGGCATTTTCATACATTTTACCCCCCCACAGTTTCCACCCTCGCTACGCCCCTGTGTGCAGCTCTAAATAATTTGTTTTTGCTACATAAGTTTCTCATTTTCATAATACATCTAATTTTGGATTCTAGTAATTGACCCCAGAACTATGTCAATCATGCCAATATAATTGTATTAGTACCACGAGACGTAATAATATTACAGAATTGCTTTCTGTATTATTTTACACCATCAGTTAAGGTGGACTCAGCCCTCGAGTAACTTCTCACAATCCCAAGTGTGACCTATTATTCCTCATGTAAGTCATAATTGGACTGGAAGAGATTACCCCTTCGGACAATCTGTCAATATAAGAATATAATTAATTACTCTTGGAGATTCTGTTGAAAATATCCAAAATTTGAAAACCTCTAGTATAGGAGGTATACTAGTGATAAGACAGATTTACGTTATAAAAGTAATATTAAAAAAAAGGTGATTTTATTTACGTAAGTAGTTAGGTCTATANATATATATATATATATACCTATACCTTATATATATATGTATGCATGTATTTCGAGTTTATCCTTTCTTATCTACATACTAAAAGGGATCTGTACGCCAAATTTCTTTTGGTTTAGCCATCGTGGAGTTACGTTGATTATGAATCAGTCAGTATACAAACTGGGCTTTGCGTTTTTTAAGTATATATAGATTTGTACCCCAATTTCTTATGTACATAGGTCCAAACTTTGAACCAAACTTACATACTATGTAAGCAGCGTACTTTCCTCATCTGAGTGCAGGGCAGGTCAAGTTCCGGAAAGCACCAGTGTATCTTTACACGAACCAATTCACCAGGTTTTTCACACCATCAGATATCCGGTTCTACAGGGTATAGGTCATTGAAATTTTGAACATACATTCCGCAGTATAGTACAATACTACAGGATAAACTTCAAAAGTTAATATTAACCCGGGCAAGAAATAGGTAATTTCAAAGTTTGCACTTTTGGATACTCACTGACTGACTGATTCACTCATCATCAAAAGTTTCAGGCACTTCCCGTATACGTAGAGCGACGAAATTTTGCATGAAGTTGGCACTTGACATCCAAGTAAAGGGAAAAATACGAAAATTTGAACTTTTTAACTCTAAGACAATACAACGTATTTTATTATTATTATCAGCAAGTATCAAGCTAAGTATATATTTTTTATATACATATATCTGTTATTAACGCAAATAAGTCAAGAATAAACAATACTCCTAGGACTTATTTACAGTTGTTCATTTTTTCATATTCCAAATTTTCTCAAGATGTGCGTTGTTCCCAGCAGACCAGTTTGTAAAATTGTACGAATCCCCTTAAAAAAACTGACCAAGTGTAAAGTCGGTATTACTTTAAAAGAATTGAGACAGAAGAACGTGCAATAATAAATTTAAGTGCGGGATATACAGCAGCAACAATAAACTTGGCCCCAATAATAGATAGCAATACTTTCGTAGGCAGTATTTTTTGGAAGAGTGGGAGAAACTTGGCTTTTTTCAAAGATAATTTTTTTGTGAGATATTAGAAATACGAATCTGTTTTCTAGGAAAGTCGAAAAATTCTACGCGTATATGAAATACAAGAACATTATGCACGCGAGCCCCCCAAAAATTAACAAACTTGAAGCAAATAATATGAATTACCCGTTTACTATGTAGACACGTGTGCTATAATATAAAAATCTAAAACATTACACAAGCCATGCGTGCCCCAATAACACTAATGATTCACAATTTACAATCGTTGAACCAAATAATTTTTGGTTAACCGTCACGAAAAAAAGAAGATAATATACGTTTCAAGGTATCTACGCAGAATTCAAAATCTGCAAAAATTTTTTTTTTTTTGAAAATGATTTTTTTAAATATTTTTTCTATTATTGACTACAACACTATCGTGATCATCTGATCATCCTGTTTCACTTTTTGTGAACGTTGGTGTACTCCACATTTGACCCCGGTAGGTATACATCCCAAAATGCACTTGTATATGTGTATGTTTGTTTGTTACGCAATACAAACGACAATTTTCATCCGATTTTGACGAAATTTGATGTAGATATTTAGGATATGAAGGTAATTTGCTGTATATTTAGGGGCCCTGGGCCCCCAAAGGGATCCAATATTGTGTTTGTTGAAAATGATTTTTTATCTTTTTAGCGGTTTGTTGTAGAAACGTAAAATTTTGATATGTCATGGCCTGTGCTAAGGTCTTATTGGTTTTGAAAAATTTGGGAGCCCTGCTGTTCTCTTTGAGGTGGCATTTTTTTTAATTTTAGCCAGTAAAATAAGAATGTAGAAGGTTAACGAATACTACTGCCTTCGTCTTTCTACCACATGTTTTTGCCCTCTTCTTATGGATACACCAAATGAGGAAATATTGTAGTTCCAAAATCTTACCTTATTAGATCGCTCACATCATCGTAAACCCTATTTTGAAGAGTGTTACCAATCGAGTTCCAAATGAACACAATATCTTCATTTAATTGACTTATATCGAAATAAGATAATGGGGTCAGAGGAGCATCGAATTGAGGTCCAACTAAATTAGCCATTAGAGTATATTGCTTGCTAACGAACGTACAACCAAATCTAGGATAACCATTATATGCTGAAATCAAAGAAGAGGGGTACACATTAATATCAAAAGAGTTCTAAGTTAGGTTCCAGCAAGTTTCTTAGGATTCCGCAACACCGCACACGTAGGCTAAAAATATCTGCCAATGTGATGATTTTATTTATTATTTTACCGAATAAACAAATTACCCTCCCCCCTCCCCTGGTACGTAAAAACCCTTAGTCCGCCACGCCGTCCGGCATGATGGGCACTTTTGCCACTTGATGTTGACCGATTTGATATGTAGGCGGTAGGTCACATTTGGGGTCTAATGGTATCCACCCCGAAACTTTTCGTCACGGCCTGTTACATATACAGCAGCGTGGTCACGAATTGTTTTGATTACTCGATTTTTCTCGGAACCAGTTCGAATTTTCAAATTTTGATGCGATTATTTTGCTACTTTTTATTTTGTACAGGGTGGTCAGCAAGTGCCTAAAGACGGTACCAAACTTTGGTATTTATATATGGATTCCCATTTCTTGTTTCATATTTACGTTTGCTATGAAATTTTACATACTTCTGACCAGTCACCTTCTTTTTCCCGATTTTGCTCTATCTCAATCAAAAGTACAAGTGTGACCTATCAAATGACATTATTTTTTTTATGAGAACATAAACATCTCTTGGTAATGAATAAGAGAGCAGATGAAACTTACCATCAGTAAGATGACTGAGGACGGTGTAGAGTAGCAGAGAACAGAAACATCTCTTGGTAATGAATAAGAGAGCAGATGAAACTTACCATCAGTAAGATGACTGAGGGCGGTGTAGAGTAGCAGAGAACAGTAAAATCTCTTGGTAATGAATCCCATCGCGTCTAAATGTAAAGTGATGTTGTGTGTTTGAAACATCAGGTTACCTACTTAGAATTCAGCTAATGAAATTGAGGTCAGGTATTTTTTTTTTTACTTTATCTTCCTATAGCAGATAAAGTATTGTAATCGTGCAGAAAATTTGGACATATTTTGGCCTAAAAAATCGTTTGACGGGAACCTTTCCTTTTCCTATTGCTTTTGGGCCATATTTTCACTATTTTGGGTGATTTTATGAAGAAATATTTGGAGCTATGGGGTCCAAAAAACCGATATTTCCGACGTTCCACGTATGACGGGAGCCAAACGCCCCGTAAGATTTTGATGAAATTTGGGATAAATCATCTTTGGGCAAAAACTCAGACCCATATTTTTCTATTTCTCGATATCCCCTAGGGCCGGCCCTAGTGCCCCGAACAGTTTTTTCCCTATGCGTTCCCAATCTCTCAAATCCAAACCACATAACCAATTTTGATGAAACTTAAAATCAGTAATTATGGAATCATTTTATCTATAATAAATGGTCTCACGCGGGCGCCTCTATGCCAGGGGCCCATCAAGGTCTTTAAAAATAATAATATTACACTTGAAATTTTTGAAAAAATAATGTCTAGAGCCCACAAGGATCATTCAAAGAATTGAAAATTAATTACTCATTGCTTTCAACTTTTTGTTCAGAGTCCCCCCTCGGTTCAAGACCAAGAGTGTCGGAATTTGGACCAAATCTCTATAATCAAAATGACATAACCAATTTGGATGAATATTTAAATGGGTAACTATGGCATCCTTTTCCGAAAAAAAGTGGGCCCAATAAGCTCCTTCAATAGACTATCACTATTAAAAGAAAACGGTCCCATTTATTCACTTAAAATTCAAAACCATTAATGTCTGGAGCCTAAAGGTTTTATTCGACTCATTAAAGTGCCCCCGCCCAAGGTCTTATGACCAAAAACTTCTCATGTGAGCCAAATCTCTAAAATCCAAACCACACAACCAATTTTCATGAAATTTAAATCTAACTTCACCTGGGGTCCCTTTAAGAGGCCCAAAAGGGTCCCAAAAACGAAGGAATGTAAAATTCTTCTAATCTTGATCGAATTTGGTATGCACAGTCACTTGAGTATTTTATAGAAAATTCGGTTTTGCTACACAAATGTAAAATTGATAAAATATCTTCCCATATTGATAAAATATCGTCCCATATTGATAAAATATCGTCCCATATTGATAAAATATCGTATACCATATTGATAAAATTTTGGTATATTGAGTCACCCGAGAATTTCTTATGTTTGACAATTTTTGGTATTTTGTAGGAATTTTGGTTTTGAGGCCTCGTTAGGGCCAAAAAATGAAAAAAACATAAAATTTGTATGTTTTTATTAAAATTTGGTATGCACGGTCACCCAAATATTATATCTGACAATTCTTGGTATTATGTAGAAATTTGCTGCCCCTCTTGGTTCCAGCCAACTCTACCGGTGCCTTGTATAATTCCAAGAATAAAAAAAACTCTGTTAATGTGATACATATATCACAATACACTTCCCCATGTTATTACTAAATTTTATGCCTCTGCTTTGATTCGAACCAGAGCCTCCTAGTTACGAATCCGCCATTCTTACCAACTGAGCTACTGAGGCTTTAAAATAATACTATCACTAAAGAGAAACGTCAACAGCCGAAAGCTGCTAAATCTTTTTAAAATAATACCATCACTAAAGAGCAAAGTCCACAGCCGAAGTTTGCATATTCCTTTTAAAATAATACTATCACTAAAGAGCAAAGTCCACCACCGAAGGCTTCAAAATCTTTTTAAAATAATACTATCACTAGAGAGCGAAGTCCATCACCGAAGGCTGCATAATCTTTTTATAATAATACTATCACTAGAGAGCAAAGTCCACCGCCGAAGGCTGCATAATCTTTTTAAAATAATACTATCACTAAAGAGCAAGGTCCATCGCCGAAGTCTGCAAAATCTTTTTAAAATAATACTATCAGTAAAGAGCAAAATCCACCGCCGAAGGATGCAAAATCTTTTTAAAATAATACTATCATTAAAGAGCAAAGTCCATCGCCGAAGGCTGCATAATCTTTTTAAAATAATTATTATTATTATTATTATTTACTGTGTTTCAGAGGGTTAAAAAACCTCTGACACATTACAAAATTGGGAACCAAAATACCCCCCACCCTTAATATTCAACAAAATTATAAATATGTATATAAAAAAAAAGTTAATCAAAACAGAAAATTGGATTGACAAAATTGAAATAAACTGCAAAATTAAAATGACCTGTAAAGAAAACTGAAATTGTTATTAGTAGGTACCTGAAAAAGAAAGGAAAAAAGTTAGTTGGTGAACTCCTGTAGGCTATAGGGAGCAATTTCTAACAGACGATTTTTTAAGTACAACTTAAAATCTTTGTAGTTCATGCTTTTATTAGCATTATTTATTTTGTTATAAATTTTAATACCTTTATCCAAAATTGATTCCCCAAAAA
>CM022879.1:7757354-7783167 GCA_012654025.1 Pachypsylla venusta | reverse complement strand
AGCTGCAAAATTCTTTCAAAAATTACTGTCACTAAAGAGCAAAGTCCGCAGCCGAAGGCTGCAAAATCTTTTTAAAATAATACTATCACTAAAGGGCAAAGTCCACCGCCGAAGGCTGCAAAATCTTTTTAAAATAATACTATCACTAAAGGGCAAAGTCCACCGCCGAAGGCTGTAAAATCTTTTTAAAATAATACTATCACTAAAGGGCAAAGTCCACCGCCGAAGGCTGTAAAATCTTTTTAAAATAATACTATCACTAAAGGGCAAAGTCCACCGCCGAAGGCTGCAAAATCTTTTTAAAATAATACTATCACTAAAGGGCAAAGTCCACCGCCGAAGGCTGCAAAATCTTTTTAAAATAAAGGTCAACGGCAGTAGAAAAAACTGTAATAATAATATCACTAATAGACTTAAAACTTTAGAAGAGCAACATCTACATTCCATTGTAGTAGGAATGATTAAGGAAGAGAGCAACATCTACATTCCATTGTAGTAGGAATGATTAAGGAAGATAAATTTTAGTACGGTTTTCCGTACGATTTATTTTTTCAGTAACGAAGGAAAATGTATCATACCAAATGTTCAAAACCAGGACAACTGAAAAAAATATATTACTGAGATCTTACCTACGCGTGTCAGCGTATATGACACGTGGAATACACCAGTTCCTGTTAGATCACTGAAGTTAAATAACGTCCATTCAGGTTTCACTATAAATGGGTAAAAACGTAGATGCTGTCTATTTCCGCCCCAACTTAGGCTGGGCGATGTCAATGATGTGGGTAGCTGGTTTGCAAGTTTCCATCGAATGGAGTATAAAACGGCCGTCTCGAATGACCAATAGATATTAAGCAAAGTAATAAATGAACATCCACACTACAGAGTGATCTCACAGTGATTTTAATAACACCCGTCAGTGTTTTCTTCGTGCGCTGCCAGTAGTTTTTCATGTTAAATCACTGTGAAGATCACGGTACGGCGTCGGAGAGCACTGTCTCTGGCAGCTCCTGAATAACCTCTGTAGCAATAGTTTCTAACTGCACTTTGTTTTGACTAGTTTAACTAGCCTGTTTTAGGTAGCGGCTCCTGAATAACCTACGCGTGGTCATATTTTTTTACATATTTTAGCAACTCGCATGTAAAAGTTTTTTCATTTATTTTTACACGAAAAATTGATTAGTAAGTAATAGTTTCAACTTTGTAAAAATAGCCACAAAATACAATTTCAGCTACATACGCTAAAGAAGTGGGTGATGAACCTGGCGGCATTACCAGAGTAAAAAGAGTGGCTAAAAGATTAATAGTTGGATCATGAGGCTCTTAGTAATGCTATGATATCCACAATATTGTGAAGAGGATGTTGAGTCTCATCAGCACAAAGAAAATTTTACATTTCCAAGTGATGAGTTAGATTGCGTTATACAACTATTGAGATTTAATTATTATTACTATTATTTTCAATAATGAACCTTTGGAATCGTCACGAAACAAAAAATGCCTCCCTCCTAAAAATTTGATATTTTACGTTTCGAGGGAACTAATCCAAAAATCGAATGAAAAAAATCCGTTTGTAGGTTCCATTTTAGGTCTCATTGCGCCCCCTTCGGGTGAAATCGGATGTACCTTTGGCGGTTGTTTACGCCTTTAATCGGGTTTCACTTATCCTGTCTGAAAAGATTATGTTAAGAGCTTAGGGTCTAATTGTGTCCCAGAAATTTGATGAGGGTATTTTTCTTCTTCTTTTTTTTTGGNGTGGGGGGGGGGGTATTGGTATGTATATCATACTAGCTGTTTGACCATGCTTTACTACGGTTACGAAATTCAACAACAATTTGAATTAAAGCTTCAGTTTGAATTTTTGGTATAACCGACCCCTTGAAGGTGAGCATGGCTCCTATTTAAAAAATTCAATGTTTTACGCAAGGATATTACTTTTTGTACTGTGGAACACTTTTGTATTAAATTTCAGCTTTCTCGCTCATCCCGATTTGCAATTTCTCAAGCTTCTAAAGTTTACATTTTTGGTGGAATCGACCCCCGAGTTAGCACGGCTCAAATTTAGAAAATTCAATGTTTACGACAAATAAAATATTATTTGAAAGTAAATAATTTTATTTGATATCATCATCAAATAGTGTGATGAGGGCACAAATATACATACGAGTATATCAAGCACACAAATTCAACAAATAGGTATACATCAAATAAATTGTGCCAAATTTTGGAATCATGACAAATATTGTGATGCGACCTTAAGAGTCGGTATTATTTGAAAAACTTTGAGTGCAGCCATGAACAGCAGCAAGAGTAGGTCGTCATGTTCCTGGGCGGAATTTGGTTGGAATAGTGTTTGGAACTTTTGATGATAGAAGAATTAATAGAAGATAGATGAAAAAAAAAAAAAAAAAAAATCACTAAAAAAACCAGAACTTTCTTTCGAAAATATAACCAACTCTCGGCGACGCACCCTAGGTGTGTAAAAGTCGATGGGGACACATTGCATTTTCGTTCCATTGTAGGACAACCAGCTTTTTAAAAAGAGTTTTTTTTTCACCAAAGAGTGAATTAGCAAAATAGTTTATCGGAAAAAGTTAGGGCATACCCCTTAAGCGATGCGCAATTTCTACACATAGATGATGTATGATGTATTGTGAGAAGCATGCGAGGGTTACCATGCCAGAATATAGGTTACGGCTAAAGAGGGAATGAACAAAAGGTTTTGCATGGCGGAAAAAGGAAAGCAACGTCAACCAAAAAATGAGAAAGTTGCAGTAAGAGAAAAATATGACAGTTGCTCTTAAAAATTAAATGCCATGTATATATACTTTATAAAGATATGAGCATGATAACAGTAAAGAAACGGCCATGCCTCTAAGATATTAAGGAAAGGAACGAAGACTGTCAGTTAGATTTTAAAACAAAACAGGTGTCGCACATAATGCTAACATAATTTGACTCTAACCTACTTGAAGGCCCCCAAAAACTCATTTCCTTCACAATGTTACATGTATAACCTACAAATCTAGATAATAAGCCAAAAAAATATTGCGTGATTCAGGCTGATATAATGAGACCCACTAAACTACTTGCAACACTCTCTAATGTAGTTTTTCATTAGAGAGTGTTTGCTGTAACAATTCTAAATTGTTACACCAAATTAATCTGAGCGCACGGCAGTGCGCCAGGCCAAGTTCCGGAAAGCACCAGTGTATACAAGAAGCAATTCACCAGGTTTTTCACACCGTGAGATATCCGGTTCTACAGGGTTTAGGTCATTGATATTTTGAACATGCATTCCGCAGTATAGTACAATACTACAGGATAAAGTTAATATTAACCCAGGCAGGAGATAGGTAATTTCAAAGTTTGCACTTTTGGATACTGACTGACTGACTGATTGATTCACTCATCATCAAAAGTTTCAGGCACTTCCCGTATACTTAGAGCGCTGAAATTTTTAATGACGTTAGCAATTGACATCCAAGTAAAGAGAAAAATCCGAAAATATGAACTTTTTAACTCTAAGTGCTCCAAAACGGTGTCGTTTTAGGGAAGATAATACAACGTATTGTAATGTAGTTTTAACTGATAAAACACTGAAATCTTGCATAAAGTTAGATATTTACATGCAGTACATCTGGTGCTCCTAAATGGTTCCGCTTTAGGGAAGGAGATGCACGAAAACTAGTTTAAACTGGTAGGACGCTGAAATCTTGCATAAAGTTAGATATTTACATGCAATTCAGCTGAAAATAATTTATATTTGAACTCTTTCACTCCTGGTGTTCCAAAACGGTTCCGCTTTAGAGAGGGAGATGGTCGAAAACTAGTTTAAACTGGTAGGGCGCTGAAATCTTGCATAAAGTTAGATATTTACATGCAATTTAGCTGAAAATAATTTATATTTGAACTCTTTCACTACCGGTGCTCCAAAACGGTTCCGCTGAAATCTTGCATGAAGGTAGAGAGACTTAAATTCAATTAAATTGAAATCGTTAACTTTAGTGCTATAACTTCAGGAAAGAAGTTACACTATAAATATTATTGCTGTTTTTATTTGCTTTGTAGTGTATATTACTTTGTTAATACTTTGGTTTTAGATCTTATTGGTCATTTGGGTCCGGTTTACACAGAAATTTCCTGGTTTTCCGATATGTTGTGTAATCGAAAAGAAGAAGAAGATATTAAGAAAAAAGGCCAAAAAATCAGTTACATATAGTAATCTTTAGAAAAAGTATTGACATCTCACAAAAAATTATCATTGAAAAAAGGCCAAGTTCCTCGCTATCTTCCAAAAAATTCCGCCTATGAAAGTAGTGATATCCATTATTTTTGCTGCTGTATATCCCGCACTTAAATTTATTATTGCACGTTCTTCTGTCTCAATTCTCATAAAGTAATACCGAATTTACACTTGGCCAGTTTGTAAAATTTTACGAATCCCCTTTAAATGTATGATTTTGAAACTAACTAAGTAATTTTCGTAAAGAAATCCTCAGGAAAGAGGCTGGCATTGACTCGTTTATTCAATTTTTACTACGTACTCAGTTCAAAGCAAACCACGACTTTCTCAAGTAATCAATTCATAACTTTCCCAATATGCATGTTATTTAAATAATTTTCATATTTTTGGAAAGCCAAAAAAAGGGGCATGTTATTCCTTAAGAGTGCCGTCGGTTTTTTTCACAAAGTATTTGGCGAGTCCGCTAAAATTTTAGAACTCTGTTTGTTTAGAATTGGAAAAAAATTTGTTAAGCCCCATGTAACATATTGTTTCTATGGCAAATTTGAATAACTTTGTTTTTTGCGTTTTTAATGATGTATGGCATTTTCAGATTATATTCAATATTAGCTGTTTTCCGTTCTTCGCTATGGATACAAAATTCAACAACAATTTCGCAAAATTAAATCTTCTCAATATTAGATTTTTGGTGGAACCGTCCCCGCAGAGTGAGCACCGCTCCTATGTAGATTAGGTTAGGTTATCAATTCTGATTTTTTGGTGGTGAAAACTGTCCATAAATCGGGGAGAAACCGGAAATTTTCAAATTTTATATTTTAAAAGGTCCTTATATACTATTTGGGGGGGGGGGTCTATTCTCGGTAATTTTTCGTTATCTCTTTTAGTTTGCCCAAAAAAAATTGCAAAAAGACCCGCTATATAGCGTCATTTTTGGCGGTAACTTGCTCCCACTTGAACTTTGTTTTTTTCCTTTCTTATTACGCACCTACATACTAAAAGGGATCTGTGTGCCAAGGTTGAAGTCTCTAGGTTTAGCCATCGTGGAGCTACGTTGATTATCAGTCAGTACGTGAATCTGTATACTAACTGGGCTTTGCGCTTTATAAGTATAGTATAGATTTGTTGTCTCAGTAAGCTTTTACCGCTTTTTAATGGTGTTCACTATTCCTGTCTTAAAAGAGAATGTATATCAAATTTTAGTGTCTAATTGTACCCAGAACTTCGGGGGGGGGGGGNACTTAGGGGGGTATTTTTTAGCCAGTAAAATAAAAAACCAATGTCTCATATTGGCAGATTTTTTATGTTGAAGCTGTGTTCATCAACTTCCGGCCACACCGTATTTTGGGGGGTGACTGCCGCTTGGGTATGCACCACAAAATAAGGACTGTGTAAGATAAATTACTCATACACACTCATTTAACATTAATTTAAATGCTCCCAGCGTTTTGAAAACGTAATTAATGTTTAACATTTTAACAAATTCTTCGTATTTAAAATAATTTTTCAAAGCTTAAAATTGTAAAATAAATAGATATACTCCCATCCCTTACCTTACATTCGAATGTACCTAAGTTCAGCCAAATATGTAGGGTCTGTGTATACAGGGACGGATTAGCTTCCCGCGAGTCATTTTTTATCTTTTTAAGTTGACAAAAATATGTTTCTATTTCTGATTTCTCCCTTTCTTCTTCCATAAATCAAAATACTAGTCTAGCGCGGCGCGGCGCTTAGAAGTCTGGGGTCGGTGTGGGGTAATAAAAACGTACATTGTACATTTTCTGCCATCCAATCAGTCTCTTAGTCTAGGTATAGCTCAAAACAATCTACATATAGTACAGTATGTCCTAGAAGTCCTGCCCGGTGCCCATAACTTTTGAACAGCTTGGAATTTTGGAATTCTATTTGTTTCTAGGGATAGTAAAGGGCCCATGGCTATTCGAATGGTAATATCAGTATACAGGTTCGAATCCCGGAAGTGGTTTTTTTTGACACAAAGATTCGATTTCTCGGGAAATTTAAATGGAATGGTACAATATTTTTTTGAAAAATAAAAGTGCCAATAAAATAAGGTATATTCCCATTTTTGTTTTTTCAAAAAAATAATCAGGGGCGGAGCCAGAGGGTTTCAAAACCAAAACTTGTTACACCCTGTATAACGAAACCCGAATATTATTTTGATGTAGAAATTCATTAAGAGTGGCTCAAAAAGTGTTCTCCATCTACATCTATATATAAAAGTGAATGTCTGTTTGTTTGTTTGTTTGTTCGCTAATAACTTACGAACTACAGCTCGGAATTGCACGAAACTTTGCACACTTATTTGTTTTTACCCGGGGAAGGTTATAGGCACGGTATTGTCCGGCCATTTTAGTTACGGCCGATTTTACGGCCGATTTTCCAATTTCTTCCTCAAAATTTTCCGAATTTTGGCCAATATCTTAAGATTTGTCGCGACAACATATCAACTCAAAGCGAGAAAGTTTTAGGTAACATCTTTATCCTTCATTTAGGACATATTTTGCAAAATTGTGACTAGCCATTCGAGGGTTACAAGTTCGAATCCGGGATCGGGCACAATAAAATTTTGACAATACTCATTGTTTAGCCAAAACGGTAAGAGATATAGAAAAATTGATGGGAATGAACCCCCCCAAAACCATAGCCTGAGACCCCAGAAAAATGATCACAGTTCAAAAATATGCAACCGTTTTCGAGTTACGGCCGATTTTCCGATTTTTGTATGGGAAATCATAGAATACTATAAGAAACGGTAATAGATATAGAACATTTGATAGGAATGGCCCCCCCCCCAAAAAAAAACAAAGACTGGGAGCCCAGAAAAAATATCAGAGTTGAAAGCCCTCCAACCGTTTTCGAGTTACGGCCGATTTTCCAATTTTTGTATGGAAATTAAAATTTTTGTTTGATTTAAATAAAATTATGTACAAAAGCGGTTAGTGCAATGCCGATATAACTTAATAGAATTGAACACCAAGTTTGTTGGGTAGAACGTGTTGGGAGTAGTATTGGGTTAGGTTCCAAAAAAAATAAAATGCGTGTTGAAGTCTGCTGAGTTTAGGCTGGGTCTGCGACCCAGCCTAACCTTGCGCAGACTTCAACACGCATTTTATTTTTTTTGGAACCTAACCCAATACTACTCCCAACACGTTCTACACAGCTTAACAACCCGTTGCTACTCCCCATGTTATACATATATGTTAACAAACGTGTATGTAATATGTAATCTATGTGTATGCTCTGATCGCGTTTAAACGGTTGTACGTCGATTATTATTAATGAAGACTCAGAATTAATATAATTTTTTTCTCCCATCTTCTCGAAACTCGAAACGAAGTTCGGGTACTCAGCTAGTACAAAATATACAGCGTGTTAACTTTCTAGTTGTACCATAGGAATTAACATGGGATTTTCTTTCTATGGCCAAGAATTTTCCCAGTAGGTACTAAAAGTTGAACGACATGCTTTTCATGTATTAACCATTTTCAAGACAATCTGGCCAAACGGTTATGTCTTTAGAACCGGTTTTGGGGCCCATACGTAATCCGAAGTTTACGTCACTCTATGCCCTGAGGTTTCGAGTTCGATTCCTGATCTGAGAAGATTTTTATTAAGTAAAACATTTTGATTTTTCATTTTTTCAATAATTAAATGACATACTAAACCTGCTACTTTATTTCTTGAACTTCAAGAAGTAGAACAGTTTGTTCGTCTGACATTAAAAAACACTGCCAATGTGACACATGGGTTTATTACAAAATAGGACAGTAGTTATTTCATGTTGAAATTGGGCTTTTTAACCCCTTTTTCAATCATAACTCTGCATCTGTGTGAGATTTAAGTCTCCAATTTCGGCTAAAAATGACTCCAATTTCAATGTCTTTCTAACTTTGTTCACAAATATGAAAAAAAAAAAANAAAAAAAAAAAAAAAAAAAAAAAAAAAAAAAAAAAAAAAAAAATGATTGGCCCGACCCTGAGTGGGACTCATGTCCGGAGTACGTTTTTAAAGTTCGAAAGATTTTGCTAATAGAGGGAAGAAGAAAAAGAGGAATACCAAAATAAGGTTGAAGAGCACTTAATAGAGATTAATGGAAAAAAAGAGGAATCTTTAGGTAGAGGCCTTTGGGGAAGAAGTATCAAGGAAGGTAACACTGACTCTAAGAATTGGGAGAAAGTGCAATGAAAAATGTCAAACCAGGTTTCAACCATGAATTGATGACCAATGTTTCATAATATCGACAGACACACCGATTGTCATAGTGATCTCGATGAATCCTGTAAGGTGTAAGATGGAGCAATAATTTGTCAATGTGGTTTGAATTTTTCGGGGCTCACTCAGTACTTGTGAGGACAATGAGTAGCTATGGAGATAAATGCATATAGCGACCAAGCGCCAATATTGTTAGGTAAAGTTAAATTTGGATAATGATAGATATTGTGAAGAGCACTAAAGTTGTGACATAATAACACAAAGAAACAGCATTTAATTTTTCTTTTCACTCCAACCTTTGCGATAATGCCATTTCGATAAAAACGTTATTATGGCATTTCGATGTTACTGCTTTGTGCTATTGCTAAGTTTTAAGACGAAAGTTTCGACTGAAAGTTATACAGTGTGTTAACTTTGTATCTGTACCATAGGAATAAACATGGGATTTATTTTTATGGCCTAGAAATTTTCCCAGTAGGTACTGAAATTTCAACGACATATATGCTTTCCATGTATTTTTATTTTCCTTATGATATAAAAAGGAAATTATTTTATTGGGCTGAAATTTTCTATGTCGAGTTTTTTGTTCAATGCCAAAGCACGTTTTAGGATCCCCAGAGCCCAAATCACGAGTTTAAGAACGGTAAGAGCTAGAAAAATTGGTGCCTTTTCATTATTATTTTTATGCATTGATTGCGCGTGACAACTAATCAACAACTAAAAAATAAGAACTTCGCCGATCCCCGAGTACGGGAACACTATTAGATTTAGTTTTTCAATATTGTACGTTAATTGGGTCAGGAAATGTTCCCCGTGTTATTACCCACATCAATTCTGATGTTGTTAATGTGTATGTCATGTCTTAAAATGAAGGGAGAGTCACTGGCAGAGTTTTTGTTATTAAGATAGTTTCAGTTGACAAAAGTGAAAGTTAGAGGACAATGGGAAATAAAAAGTATCTCTTTGCAACTTTTTATATTTTTTCACAATAAACCAAAGTTTTAGGGGTAGAAATTAAAACCAAAAGTTAGACGGAGTTCACATTAAAACCACACATTTTTGGGGTGGAAAATTAGATCGAAAAGTTCTTTTCGGAATTGAAACCACAATTTCGGTTTCAAGGTGTGTACCTACCCGAAACCGAAATTGGTTTCGCGGTGTTGAAACTCGTCAGACCTTTTTCTTTGATAGCGAATAAAGAAATCCGTTCGTCCGCCGCTCTCTGTACTTTGTACATCGCACACCGTTCCCCGTGAGTCCCTCTGTCCCGCCAAGTGGTATATAATACCAAAATACCACTTCGTGGTAAAAAGTTCCCGCCAAGTCATTAGTCAGAAAAAGCACTGAAATTAAAACAGTGCCCGCCTCAATTGTATATCTTTTTCATCTCTTGTTAAAACTTTCTTCTTTACATTAATTTCACTATTTTTAAAAATCTAACAAATCGTAAGATTTCGCACTTAATGAATTAGAGTTGTTAAGAAGGCACACCGCCAAAGGTGCGAAAGTGAGTTTCCAAAGTGCAAAATCTTACGAATAAAAGGAGAGGTTTGCGACTGTTTGGCGATATTGAACCAGACAGCATATTCTATACGAATGGATACATAAAGTGAGAAAGTGACTTTCTATCTGCAATAGTTTTATTGCGACTCCATGATCTCATAAATCTTCAATTCTTCGAAAATAAATTTAAAAAAGGAAGTCATAAATTGATGATGGTTAGGCGACGCGTTACAAAAACTCTGCCAATGTGACACATGGGTTTATTATTTTACAGAAAAAAATACGCCCCCCCCCCCCCCCCCCCCAAACATAATGATATATTACTGTTTTAATGAGAAAACCAAAAATCAAATAAAAAATATTCTTTTTTTCTACCCTGCCCACCACACACTTTTGATGACATGCTTTTTGAAGAAATCATATGTAGGTACTCAAATTAACTAGTGGATCAATATGATCAGGTGTTTACGTTATCGCGTAACATACATACATACACATATACAAGTGCATTTCAAGATGTATATGGGAGTCAAAAGTAAAGTTCACTAACGTTCACAATAATTGAAAAGTCCTGCCTTAGCTGGGCTTGAACCCACGCTCCCCATATACGAAGACGAGTGTTTATCCAATATCATTATGATACTAGAACAGATTCCATAGAAGTGATAGAAAAGAGATCTAAGAATATTCAAAGAAAATATTTTTTTTATTAATAACATAAAGCTCCCTACTTGCGTAGCTTCTAAATGTAGACATTTTTTGTGTAGGGCTTCAGAGACCTGCTGCTCTTGAACTTCCTGCTCCAGAATCTCCTCCACTATGGGGCATTCTCATTTTCCTCCGATACCTTTCCGATTGATAGCTTTCATGGATTGCCCTCAGTCCATTCATGAAGGTTTCATCGAACGCGATGTCTCTGATCGCATCCAATAGCACCGGTCCAAAATTCTCTACTCTATCTAAAAACAGGAGTAAGATTTGACCATAAGTATTAAAATGGGATTGATTCTGAAAAAAGAAAATGAAAATATTCCACGGTCACAATCATTTGAATAAGAAATGATATATTTATTCCAAAAACAGAATCACATGATAATGAAATAATCTTTATTCCAAAAACAGAATCACATGATAATGAAATAATCTTTATTCCCAAAACAGAATCACTTGATAATGAAATAATCTTAATTCCAAAAGCATGAATCACCTGGAAATTAATAAATTTTTATTCTAAAAACAGAATCACTTGAAAATGGAATAAAGTTTATTCCATAAACAGAATCACTTGATAATGAAATAATCTTAATTCCATAATCATAATCTTTTTTTTTAATTTTAATTTGGCTTAACGTCTCTTTAACATCTATTGGTCATTTAAGACGGTTTAATAATCTTAATTCCTTTAATTTTTGGCTTTTTAATAGAGACATTTTCTTTGCGTCTTTTTGCACACGAAGTGTTTTTTAGGGGGGGGGGGGTANGGGGGGGGGGGGGCTAAATACAACATATTCTCTTTTATATATTTAGACACAATTTCAACGAACCTTGTAGACATACAAACCTGATATATTTGAGTAAAAACAGGCACTTGATCTTGCAAATCAATGTCAAAACCTGAAGACGGTGGCAATGTAAAGGAAATTTGATAATATGGGGATTGAAAAGTTGGAGTTGATTGAAAATTAAACGAAACTCTTGCCCGCTCAGTTCCATCTAAATTTTGTAAGCATATTTGCCCTCCTAATTTAACAAGATTCATTTTATCAGTAGTTTCTATCATTGAACAGTATGGCTGTCCAACATAATATATAATATTGAAGTCTCGAGTCCTTCCAGTCATTGTTGCGACAATGTAATTATTGTTGTATATTTGATACGTATAATACTGATAGCCTGGTATTTCTAGACCTAAGACCTATAACAAACAAACATAATATATAATATTAAAGATAGTATCTGCAGTCATTGTTGAGACAATGTAATTATGTTTCTATATTTGATACGTATAATACTGATAGCCTGGTATTTCTAGACCTATAACAAACAAACATAATATATAATATTAAAGATAGTATCTCCAGTCATTGTTGCAACATATATGGAACCTATATACCAAATTTCATCCAAATCGGTCAACGCTAAGTGGCAAAAGTGCCCATCACGGCGGACGGCGCGGTGGTCAAACGGATTTTTTTATTCGAATTTTGGATTCTACGTACCTTGAAACGTATAATAATATCAAATTTTGAGGGGGGGTAATTTTTTTTTTCCGTGACGATTCCAAAGGTTCATTATTGAAAATAATAAACCAAAATATGATATGAAAACAAAATAAGAGTTCTACCTACATAGGATAACTTGTATTTAATGCAAAAATTTCAATACCTCAGCCCAAGTCTGATTTGGGATAGGAAAAAATCTCTTTTGATTGATTTACTTTTTCTTTTATTTCCCAATAAAAGATTTATTTATTTATTTTACTGAATTAAATACAATTGTACTGACATTGATGGGGACACTGGACTTCACCTATTCGGGCTGCTTAGCATCCTAATAGGTAATGAAGTTAGAGAGAGAAGTGTCACAAGCTCGCGTTACTTGTAATTCTGCACCCCACTAAGAGTTCCTTATTCGAACAACTTCTGTGCAAGCTTGACAACACAAGTACTAGGATAGTGCAGACTGCACACTGTGAGTGCGCTGAATGTTCATGTGTTCATTAATTTACATACCGTAAGGAAGCGCATCTCCATCTTGCATAACTACGCCAACAGATTGTAATGCGTTATATGGATCAATTAAAATAAATCCAATTCGATCTAGAAATTGAAATTTTACAACACCTGCAAAAATAAAGTATAAGAAATATCTTGTATTTGGGGGCACAATCGCACAATATACCTAATAGAAAATTTGGAGGAGGGAGGGACTTGTAACCTAGAGGCCGGGGGTTCGAGTACTGGGCAGTACTATTGAATGCAATGTTTATCAAGGTACGATGTCTAATTTGTTAAAAGCTGTATAACTTACCACAAATACCTTTCATGGCTACAACATGCAACAATTGCAACATTCATTCTAGGGAATATCAAAGCACCTAGTTGAACGTTGACCTTGAGATCTTTCGATTGCAGTTTCTCTCTCTCTCTCTCTCTCTCAATAACAATGCTTCATCCAGTGTTACCATCTTAACGATTTTATAAGCGTGATGACGAAAAAAAGTGCCATGACGGAGAATTTTTGACGATTTTTTTATTTACGTATTTCTATTTAGTCTCAGGATTGAGAATTATTTAAGGGCCCGTGCCCCCTCCCCTCTCCCCCTCACTCAATGTATTAAAATACTCAGCGGATCACGATTCATTTGATTTTTTTTTTTTTTTTTTATTTAGGANTTTTTTTTTTTTTTTTTAATTACGTGATTAGGTTTAATGAAATTTGAGAAACACCGCCCGTTTATAAAAACCGGGGGCACGTGCCTCCCCGGGCCCTCCCCTATATCCGCGCATGAGCAGGATTTATAAATTTTTTATCGTCATAGCAAACTATAAACGTTATATGAAATACAGTTTGTCTCGTTTTCGGTAATACATTTAAATGGGAGTTTTTTACGCAAACTTGGCGCAAACAAGAGTGTTACAAAATATCAAATATCAAAATTTCGATTTTGAGTACTCGGACCGTAATATTGATATTTGCATTTTTACAACAGATTAATTAATCTAAACCTAGATCTGAGCGTATCATTAAACCCAGTACCGAAGCTGTCACTATAATGGGAGTATGTGGCAATTGGCCATAATTACTTGCATAGTGATTATAGGAGAAGAAATTCACCAATGTTTCTGCTGCAAGGTTGTATATCTTCATACGTGTGGCCATACTTACTTGCATATTGATTATAGGAGAAGAAATTCACCAATGTTTCTGCTGTAACAATCGGATGTATATCTTCATACGTGTGTCCAAACTTACTTGGTTACTGATTATAGGAGAAGAAATTCACTAATGTTTCCGCTGCAACAATCAGATGTATATCTTCATACGTGTGGCCATACTTACTTGCGTATTGATTATAGGAGAAGAATTTCACCAATGTTTCTGCTGTAACAATCGGATGTATATCTTCATACGTGTGGCCAAACTTACTTGGTTACTGATTATAGGAGAAGAAATTCACCAATGTTTCTGCTATAACAATCGGATGTATATCTTCATACGTGTGGCCAAACTTACTTGGTTACTGATTATAGGAGAAGAAATTCACCAATGTTTCTGCTGTAAGGTTGTATATCTTCAATCTTCATACGTGTGGCCATACTTACATGCATAGTGATTATAGGAGAAGAATGTCACCAATGTTTCTGCTGCAAAAATCGGATGTATATCTTCATACGTGTGGCCATACTTACATGCATAGTGATTATAGGAGAAGAATGTCACCAATGTTTCTGCTGCAAAATTCTGACGTATGTCTTCATACGTGTTTTGCTCTGAATCTGCGGCTACAATATAGCTATGTGCTTCAATATGGGGCCTTCCTTCTAAGCCGTCAAATAGATCAACAATATAACCCAACCTTCCATTATTATTCAGGCGCAATCTTTTTATTTTTTTTTTCAATGATGATGTGATATTTCCGTCAGGTTCAAACATTCCGTGAAGACTGAACATACCGTAAAAAGAAATAAAAAAAATGTGTAAATATCACGTGACAATCATTCTGCATAGTATCAACCAACTAACCAACCGTGGAATCATCGTTGCCGATGGTAGCCAAATGTATGAAGGTGCAGCTGTAAATAATTTGTTATTATTTTGCTACATAAGTTTCTCATTTTCATAATACATCTAACCTTGGATTCTAATAATAGACTTCGGACCCCAGAACATGTCAATCATGGCAATATAATTGCATCTGTAGCACAATACGTAATAATATTGCAGGGTTGCTTTCTATATTATTTTACACCTAAGGTGGACTCAGCCAGCTAAGGTGGACTCAGCCCTCAAGTAACTTCTCGCAATCTCAAATATGACCTATGATTCCCCATGGAAAATTGTAAGTCATAATTGGACTGGAAGAAATTAACCCTTCGGATAATCTGTCTACATAAAAAATGGGTGTGTGTACTTATGTACGCGCGTGAGAAGTTATACTTTTTTTAAAAAATAAATTTAAAAATATTTTTAAAAAAACATACTACCCAACCCGGAAGTGAACTCAGAACCTATGAAACAAAGGCGAGAAAACACAATATTTACATTTAACTCTCATAATTTTTTCATATTCAAAACCGATTTAGGCTGGGTCTGCGACCCAGCTTAACCTTGCGCAGCTTTCAACACGCATTTTATTTTTTTTGGAACCTAACCCAATACTACTCCCAACACGTTCTACCCAACAAACTGGGTGGTTTTTAGGTCAGTTCTATGATTTTGAGTCAGAAACAGCAACTTTTATACTATTATTTCAGCGAATCATATTAAATCGGCGGTACCTCGGACGGTTGTAGATTTCTGTTATACGGTTGTAGGTCTAGGTTTTATTTGGAGTGGGATAATTTTTATTGTATCTCTTAATGTTTCCAATAGTATTCTATGATTTCCTATAAAAAAAATCTAATTTAAGTCGAAAAACGTGAACTTTTTTGCTGTCACCCATCGATTGTTTGTCCCTACTCGGTGTAGCTTAACATTAGAGTTGCAAAATATTTCCTAAATGAAGGACTAAGATGTCACTCAAAACTTTCTCGCTTTGATTTGATATGTCGTCGCGACAAATTTCGAGAAAAAATGTCATTTAAGTCGAAAAACGTGAACTTTTTTGCTCTCACCCATCCATTGTGTGTCCCTACTCGGTGTAACTTAACATTAGAGGGATGGGACCTAGACAAAAATCTTCCCAGGAATGCACTCATGAATTGTGCCAAATTTCTTTGCAATCGAAAAAGTAGTTTCAGAATGCTTACACTTTTCTGTGTGAAACAAACGTCGCGGGTGAAAAAAATCTCCCGGTGAAAAAAATCTCCCGCAAAAAATAAAATTTCACTCTCAACATTTTTTCATAACGCGCCTAAAGAAGTATAACTTCAAAAAGCTGCTTTCCCACTGCATGCAACATTTTGTTGCTGCAACACGATGCAACAAAATGTTGCGGCAGTATATTTTCTTTTGAAAATATACTGGCGCAACATTTTGCAACGAATTCCGTGTCAGCTCTTAAAACTTTTTCAATAGAGATGGACGTTGGACCGGTTGGACGCATTGTCTTTCTTAATATATTTCTGTTCATTTTTTTTTATTTCTCTCAACATCTCTTTAACATATATTGGTGATTCAAGACGGGAGTTTTACCCTCCATTCGCTGGAAACTTGCAAACCAGCTACCCACATTGACCTCACCCAGCCTGGGTTGGGCCGGAAAAATAGCCAGCATCACGAGGACACGGACCCACGCGGACACCCACATGGAACAAACAACCTCGCTGGACGTTGCTTAACTTCATTGATCGAACGGGAACTGATGTATTCGACGTGCCATAGACGCTGGCTACTCTATAAATTAACTGATATTAGATAGGTATGGTAATATTAGATAGGTATTTAATGGACACCCACATAGAACAACCTCGCGGGACGTTGCTTAACTTCAGTGATCTAATGGGAACTGGTGCACGTTGAATACACCAGTTCCCCTTAGATCAATGAAGTTTAGCAACGTCCTGCGAGGTTGTTCTATGTGGATGTCCTCGTAGTTTCGCGCCTTCGTGATGTTGGCCATTTTCCCGGTCCAACCCAGGCTGGGTGAGGTCAATGTGGGTAGCTGGTTTGCAAGTTTCCAGCGAATGTAGGGTAAAACTCCCGTCTTGAATCACCAATAGATGTTGAAAGAGACGTTAAGCCAAAAATAAAACTTATACACTATTTTTTAAAAAAATAAATTAACACACAGTCACCTCAAAATGTTGCGAGGTTCTCGGCAGGGCAGTATCGCCTTTTTGTTTTTTCGAGGCAATGTTTTAGTCAGTGGGATTCGATCTCATTTGATTCTGTAGGAACAGCGGAGCAAAATGTTGCGTGCAGTGGGAAAACAGCTTAAGGATAGAAATAATTACTTATTCTATGATTTATTTTACAGATTTTTATATACGTATTGTATATATTACTAGCAGAATACGCCCGCTTCGCTTGGCGCCTTAGAGGCATGGTCGTTTATAGTTCCAACCTCCTTTTATTCGCGATAAAAAGTAGCCTATGTCCTTTCCTAAAGTTTAGTCTATCTCCATACCAAATTTCATCAAAATCGGTTCAGTAGTTTAAGCGTGAAAGCGTAACATACAGACAGACAGACAGACAGATAGACAGACAGAGTTACTTTCGCATTTATAATATTAGTATGGATGGATTACCTATCACTTTCTCATTTTTTTTTTTAACCTTACGTATTTTTTTTACACAGGTATTCTAATTTATATATACATATGAGGTGTTGCTATTAAGTTCGTAGACTCGAGCCGCTACGCAAAAGCTGTGCATGCTAGGAAGATATGATGAACATGTTTGACAGCTTCAAGTCTTGTATTTTGATTGATAGGTGTCGCATGCCTGTACTGTAATTAGTTCTGTTGTGATAGCCCGACTGCGCGTCGGGCTATCACAACAGAACTAATTTTGATTGATATAAACGTTGAGCAACGAGTGATTATTAAATTTTACTTAAAACTTGGTAAAAGTGCTAGTGAAACTTTTTCTTTGTTAAAGACAGTGTACCAGGAGTCATGTTTGAAAAGATCAACGCTTTGTAAGTGGTTTAAACGGTTTCAAGATGATCAGGAAGATGTTGAGGACGATCCACGTCCTGGTCGCCCCCAAACCTCAAAAACTGACGAAAACATTGAAAAAGTTGGTGTTATGATTCGTTCTGACCGTAGATTAACTCTTAGACTAATGGCTGATACACTTAAAATTGATAAAGAATGTGTGATACAAATTTTGCACAAAAATTTCAACATGACAAAAGTTTGCTCAAAAATGGTGCTCAATAACCTTTCAGATGAGCAAAAGGAAGTTCGCAAAAATCTCTCTACAGACGCCTAAATTAGATCGAAAGTGACCCCAACTTCTTAAAAAGAGTAATTACAATCATGGTTTTTTACCTATGACCCAGAAACGAAGCGCCAGTCCGTGCATTGGAAAAGCCCAAATTCTCCGAGGATGAAAAAAGCTCGAATTGACCTCCACCACTGTTTCGATCAATGGAAAATTCGCTTGGAACGTTCTAGGGATAGAGGAGGGGAGTACATTGAAGGGGATAACTACTAAAGTTGGGTAAGTTAAACACACATCGTTTTATGGGAAGGGTCTACAAACTTAATAGCCACACCTCGTATTTTTTTACAGGTGTTCTAAATTTTTTCAGGTATTCTAATTTGTACCTACACTAATATTTGTTCAGGTTTAATTATTATTTATCAATTATTCTAATTTAGTTATTATTTTTCAGGTACAATTGTAATGTGTCAACAACCACAACGGTTGTTGAACACATTAAACATATAATAATACCAAAATTTCTCATGTACATAGGTCCAAACTTTGAACCAAGCATATATCTATACTATGTTAAGTAGCACATTTACCTCATATTAGAAATACGAATCGGTTTTCTAGAAAAGTCAAAAAATTCTACGAGTATATGAAATACAGAAACATTATACACGCGAGCACCCAAAAAATTAACAAACTTGAACCAAATATGAATTACCTGTTTACTGTGTAGAGCAGGGGTTCTCAACCTTCACAATACGAAGTACCACTTGGTATTTTTTCGAATTTTTGGAGAGGGGAAGGGGTTGTATAAAGGAAAAGAGAAAAAAATTATTAACATATGAGAACATAATTCCACAAAGAAGCTGAAGTTAAAAAATAATCCTGCAAAGGTACCTGATAAGAAGTAAAACAGAGTGGCAGAGTGAGTAGAAAGTTGTGGCGTTTTGAACCCACTTCCTTCTGTTCTGATGAGATTACGTACTACCCACTCTTATCAGAAACAATTGCTTCAATATCAGGCTGAATATTACTATTTTTACGCGAATGTCATGGGACACATCTAATTTACTCCTAATATACTTGTTTTTCAAGTATAACATTTGAGAAAGTCCAATTCGCACTTTAGTGCTTTCTTGTGGATTTGTGGAACCTTGGATATTTGATCTTGTTGATTTTCATCCAAAAATCATCTAAAATACAACTAACCACTATTGAACATATCCTTCACGGTGCTGTCACTTGTCAGATCAATAAACGATTCTTTATATTCGTCAGCAACGCCTGCATCTGAGTAATCTGCGAACGGATTTCTAATCTACTCTATGTCACTCGTATTATAAGGTGGATTTCTTTTTCTTTTTTTTTACATATATTTTTTTTTATGATATTTTGTGTACAACTGAAAATGGCTTCGCGTACCACCTGGAATGGATCCGAGTACCACCGTTTGAGAACCCATGATGTAGAGTATGTAGACACGTGCGTTACAGTTCCATGAATATGAAAAACTAAAACATTACACAAGCCATGCGTGCCCCAATAACACTAATGATTTACAATCTTTGAACCAAATAATTGATGATGAGGTAGGTTATATACAATACTATATCTTCACTTGACTGTAAAACAGTCAAGTGTAAAATATTATATATTACCTACCTCATTATGGTTTTACTTGACATAGTATCCCAATTTAAAAAAATTNTGGTTAAGTAGGTACTCACCTATTTTCAATAATGAAACAAAAATATCAAATCAACGAAAATTGGGACAGGGGCCCAATATTTTTTTGAAAATGATTTTTTTAAATTTGATTAAGATATTTTTTGTATTAATGACTACAACACTAACGTGAACACCTGATCATCTTGATCCACTAGTGTTCCACTTTTTGTGAACTTTGGTGAACTCCACTTTTGACCCCGGTGTACATCCCAAAATTTACTTGTATATGTGTATATGTATGTTTGTTTGTTACGCAATACAAGCCACAATTTCCATCCGATTTTGACGAAATTTGATATAGATGTACATGAAGGAAATTTGCAGTATAGTTTTTAGGGACCCTGTGGCCTGTTCCACGAAGCTTTAATATTAATACATATATTAATATTCAAAAGTAAACTGAGGAGTGAAAAAGATCTTTGCAGAAAAAGACATATTTTACTCCTCACTTTGCAATCATAAAAGTTTCATGGAACAGAAAGTAAACAAATCAACAAAATTTAGTTTGCATTAGAACTCCACTTTTCACTTCTCAAAAACGTTCATGGAACAGAAATTGAGAAGTTGGAGTGCAAAGTGCAAAGTTGGAGTGCAACGTTGCTTTGTGGAATAGGCCACTAGGCCCCCCAAGGGACCCAAAATTGTGTTTGTTGAAAATGATTTTTATCTTTTTAGCGGTTAGTTGTAGAAACGTAAAATTTTGATATGTGATGGCTGGTGTTAAGGGCTTATCGATTTTTGGCCCCCCCGGGAGGACCCAATATTTTGTTTTTTGAAAAATATTAAGATATTTTTTTCTATAAATGACTACAACACTAACGTGAACACCTGATCATCTTGATCCAATAGTTTTATTTCATACATAGATAATATGCGTTAGCATGTTAGAAAAGTAGTCATTATCAAGCATGTCGGTAGATATGCTTACGTCAAGAGTAAGCAAATCTCTTGACGTCTTTTTTTTGACACGAAGTGTTTTTTTGTGGGATATTTAAATATCGCGGGAAACGGGAATGTCAGAATTTTGTATGGACCTTTATCTATGTGACTGACGAAGACAAAAAGCTATGGGGCAAAAGTAGAACCAAAAGAGGAACTGCAGACCAAATTTCAATATAATCGGTCAACGCTAAGTGGCAAAAGTGCCCTTCACGGCGTACAGTGTAAGGTGTGCAAGACACGCGTGGAGTCGAACGGATTTGGTTTAACCATATTTTTGGATTCTGCGTACGTTGAAACGTAAATTAAAATAGTTTGAGGTAACATTTTAAAAAAAATGTATTCAGTAAAATAAGAATGTAGAAGTGTAACGAATACTACTGCCTTTGTCTTCTACCACATGTTTTTGTCTCTCTTCTTTTTGGATACAACAAATGAGGAAATATTGTAGTTCCAAATCTTACCTTATTAGATTGCTCACATCATCGTAAACTCGATTTTGAAGAGTGTGCCCAATCGAAGTCCAAATTAACACAATATCTTCATTTAATTGACTTATATCGGAATAAGATAATGGGGCCCGAGGATGAGCGAATTGAGGTCCAAATAAATGACTCATTAGAGTATAATGCTTGCTAATGAACATACAACCAAATCTAGGATAACCAGTATATGCTGAAATCAAATAAGATGGGTACACATTAATATCAAAAGAGTTCTAAGTTAGGTTTCAGCAAGTTTCTTAGGATTCCGCAACACCGCACACGTAGGCTAAAAATATCTGCCAATGTGATGATTCGGTTTATTAATATTTTACTGTCTAAAAAAATTACCCCCCCCCCCCCCCCCCCNTTCAAGGTACGTAAAAACCCTTAGTCCACCACGCCGTCCGCCGTGATGGGCACTTTTGCCACTTGGCGTTGACCGATTTTGATGAAATTTGGTATCTAGGTGGTAGGTCACATTTGGGGTCTAATGGTATCCACCCCGAATTTTTTTGTCAAGGCCCGTTACATATACAGCAGCGTTGTCACGAATTGTTGATCACTCGATTTTTCTCGGAACCAGTTCGGATGTACGGATCCGATTTTTCTCAGATCCGTACATTTTTGATGCTATTATTTTCCTACTTTTTATTTTATACAGGGTGGTCAACAAGTGCCTACAGATGGTGCCAAACTTTGGTATTTATATATGGACTCTTATTTCATATTTGCGTTTGCTTCTTTTTCCCGATTTTGCTCTATCTCAATCAAAAGTACAAGTGTGACCTATCAAATGACATTATTTTTTTTTCTTTTTGAACACCATGAGCACTGTGGTGCTATTAGATAAGCTCCCGGACCGCTCTGGACAAACCTAAAGGATGATCCAAAAGTTTCAATTTTGTTTTTCAATGAAAAGTACATTCTATTAAATATCATTAGGTTTTCCTGCTGAACCTTATGGTGCCATTAGGAAAAGCCCTAGAACACTCTGGCCCAAATTAACATTCACTTTATCCTGGTAATGGAGCCTTTGATTACAGAGGAGTAGAAGAAAATAGCAAACTATCGTGGTAATGAAGTACATTATCACTTAGGAGTAGAAGAAAATAGCTAACTATCCTGGTAATGAAGGCCATGATCACTGAGTAGTAGAAGAGAACTGCAAACTGTGGAACACTTTTGTATTAAATTTCAGCTTTCTCGCTCATCCCGATTTGCAATTTCTCAAGCTTCTAAAGTTTACATTTTTGGTGGAATCGACCCCCGAGTTAGCACGGCTCAAATTTAGAAAATTCAATGTTTACGACAAATAAAATATTATTTGAAAGTAAATAATTTTATTTGATATCATCATCAAATAGTGTGATAAGGGCACAAATATACATACGAGTATATCAAGCACACAAATTCAACAAATAGGTATACATAAAATAAATTGTGCCAAATTTTGGAATCATGACAACTAGTGTGATGTGACCTTAAGAGTCGGTATTATTTGAAAAACCTTGAGTGCAGCCATGAACAGCAGCAAGAGTAGGTCGTCATGTTTCTAAGCGGAATTTGATTGGAATAGAACTTTTGATGATAGAAGAATTAATAGAAGATAGATGAAAAAAAATAATAATCACTAAATCAAACTGAACTTTCTTTCGAAAATATAACCAACTCACGACGACGCCCCCTAGGTGTGTAAAAGTCGATGGAGGGCACATTGCATTTTTGTTCCATTGTAGGACAACCAGCTTTTTAAAAAGAGTTTTTTATCACCGAAGAGTGAACTAGCAAAATAGTTTATCGGAAAAGGTTAGGGCATACCCCTTAAGCGATGCGCAATTTCTACACATAGATGATGTATTGTGAGAAGCATGCGAGGATTACCATGCCAGAATATATGGTACGGCTAAAGAGGGAATGAACAAAAGGTTTTGCATGGCGGAAAAAGGAAAGCAACGTCAACCAAAAAATGAGAAAGTTGCAGTAAGAGAAAAATATGACAGTTTCTCTTAAAAATTAAATGCCATGTATATATACTTTATAAAGATATGACCTGCTGCTCCCGATCCCGAAGTTCCTTCTCCTGAATCTCGTCCTCCACTGATCATTCCCATTTTCTTCTGATACCTCTCCAATTTATAGCTTTCATCGATTGCCCTCAGTCCATTCATGAAGGTTTCATCGAACGCGATGTCTCTGATCGCATCCAATAGCACCGGTCCAAAATTCTCTACTTTATCCAAAAACAAGAGTAAAATTTGACCATAAGTATTAAAATGGGCTTGATTCTGAAAAAAGAAAATGAAAATATTCCACGGTCACAATCATTTGAATAAGAAAAGATATTGTTGCAGACTTAGAGTTCGCGGATTAAGGTATCGTGAATTTAAAACGCGTTAACTAACTTTAAAAATAATTAAAATAAAAACTTAAAATAGTTTATTAAGAAAAATAAAGAAAATAGAAATTACAATAAATAAATAAAAAAAAATAGAACGTAACACAAAAGTTCAATTACTTTTCGCCAACACCGAATCTAGAACGCACAAAAATACACACAAAAATACACACGAATAACCGTTCACTTATGATATCGCTTCCAAAATCAAACACGCTTCGTTTATCGCTCAAACAATACTACTTCGTTTATCACTGAAACAATACTCACTTCGCTTCTCGCTCAAATAATACTGACTCGACTCCTAGACGTGTCCTTCTATTTATACCTTCAGTCAAATCGTTCTAGAAAGATCTGGAAAAGGATTTTTCTATTGCGCAAATAAACTACGCATTCTAAAAAGAAAACTACGCGTTTTATAAATCAAAAACAATAAACAGTGCTTTGTAATGAGAGAGAGAGAGCAATGAAATAGGTCATATTTTAATCCCCCCCCGTCACCCCGACCATCCTCCTAGACAACCTGAACAGTATAGTAAACATTCATTGATTCTCCCCCCTTCACCCCGTCCCCTCTTCTTCCTGACTAAAAATAACTTGATTCATTGTAAGAAAAAGAAAGACGGAGAGATCAAAGAAATACAACACAGGATGTATATCACATATACAGGTTGATCATTTCAATATATTCATTCCTAAATAGAATCACTTGAAAATGAAATTTCATAAACAAAATTACTTGAAATAAAAAAAAATCACTTGATAATGAAATTATCTTTATTCCAAAAGAATGAATCACTTGAAAATGGAATAAAGTTTATTCCACAAACAGAAACACTTCATAATGAAATAATCTTTTTTTTTTAATTTTAATTTGGCCTAACGTCTCTTTAACATCTATTGGTTATTCAAGACGGTTTAATAATCTTAATTCCTTTAATTCCTTTAATTTTTGGCTTTTTAATAGAGACATTTTCTTGGCGTCTTTTTGCATACGAAGTGTTTTTTTTTGGGGGGGGGAAGNTTTTTTTTTGGGGGGGGGGGAGCTAAATACATCATATTTCCCTTTTATATATTTAGACACAATTTCAACGAACCTTGTAGACATACAAACCTGAATTATTTGACTAAAAACAGGCACTTGATCTTGCAAATCAATGTCAAAACGTGAAGACGGTGACAATGTAAAGGAAATTTTATAGTATGGGGATTGAAAAGTTGGAGTTGATTGAAAATTAAACGACACTTTTGCCCGCTCAGTTCCATCTAAATTCTGTAAGAATATTTGCCGTCCTAATTTAACAAGATTCTTTTTATCAGTGGTTTCTATCATTGAACAGTATGGTCGTACAACATAATATATAATATTACAGACAGTATCTCCAGACATCATTGCAACAATGTATTTATAGTTGTATATTTGATACGTATAATACTGATAGCCTGGTATTTCTAGACCTATAACAAACAAACATAATATATAATATTAAAGACAGTATCTCCAGTCATTGTTGCGACAATGTAATTATGGTTGTATATTTGATACGTATAATACTGATAGNGAAAAAACATAATATATAATATATAACAAACAAACATAATATATAATATTAAAGACAGTATCCCCAGTCATTGTCGCGACAATGTAATCATGGTTGTGTATTTGAACGTAAAATACTGATAGCCCGGTATTTCCAGACCTATAACAAACAAATTCATAAGTTAATACAGATTATCAAACAAACAAATCTGTCACATATTTTCAAAACCATAGGAACAGATTTATTTATTATATTTGGTACCTGAAAACCTATGACACGAATTTTGAAGTAAATAAATGATACGGAGAACATAATCGTTTGTCGTAAGAATTTTGCAGCGTTGAATTTTATTGAATTTTGCAGTCTGCTTTTGTACCTCTCTAGTGAAAATATTATTTCAATTAGACGTGGCAGCCTTCTGAAGTCGTAGCTCTTTAATGAAAATATTATTTCAATTAGACGTGACAGCCTTCTGAAGTCGTAGCTCTTTAATGAAAATATTATTTCAATTAGACGTGGCAGCCCTCTGAAGTTGTAGCTCTTTAATGGAAATATTATTTCAATTAGACGTGGCAGCCTTCTGAAGTCGCAGCTCTTTAATGAAAATATTATTTCAATTAGACGTGGCAGCCTTCTGAAGTCGTAGCTCTTTAATGAAAATATTATTTCAATTAGACGTGGCAGCCTTCTGAAGTCG
>CM022879.1:7744202-7756909 GCA_012654025.1 Pachypsylla venusta | reverse complement strand
ACAGCGCGAAGAGCTCTTTTTTGAAGAATGAATATTTCCTGAGTTTGATGAGAAGGTCCCCAGAAAGCAATACCGTAACTCATGATTGAGTGAAAATATGAAAAGTAGGTGATGCGAGCTGAATGTTCTCCGAGATGACTTCTGATTGATTTAATTGCAAATATAGAAGATCCTAATCGAGGTTTTAAATTTTCTAAGTATAAACGTATATAAGTATAAACGGTATATAAAATACAGTTTGTCTTGTTTTCGGTAATAAATGTAAATGGGAGTTTTTTTACGCAAATTTGGCATTTCAAGAGTGTTACAAAATATCAAAATTTCGATTTTGAGTACTGGGACCGTAATTCTGATATTTGTATTTTTACAACAGATTAATTAATCTAAAGCTATTTAGATTGGCAAGGTTGCAAATTGCTAGCCCCCGGATGCCCAGAAATGGGCTTCCTTCGTGTTGGAACTTGTCGCCAAATTTTTTTAGTGAGGGAATTTTTTAGTGAGATAGTGATAGTGAGAGTTTTAGTAAATTTTTAAGTGACGAAAACCAAAGTTTTCGCCATGAGACTTATCGTTACGACTTATGGTTGGTTCTAGAGGCTCAACCCTTAAAACAGACAGTCTGAATTAAAATACATTTATACAGGGTATCCATAAAGTCTCACCCCACCCCCCTTATCTCCACCCCGAGAATGGCTAAAAATATAAGAAAACACAAAAACACGTATCCCTTAAATATAAGGGGTATTAGTTTTAGAAAAATTGGCCTCGTCCAGCCGTTTAGGCTGGCACCGGCTAGATTCAAAATCTTAAATGAAGAAGTGACACCATGTTTTAAAGTTCTTGTTAATACGAGTTCATTACAGAAAACCGGGGCTCTCTAGGATGTACCGTTTACGAATTACAGGGTGGAGCATGTGAAAATGGACCCCCTAAATGGTAGGTAAAAATGCATAGAAATAAGTTAGTTTTTATGGTCCCAAATGTGTAATTTCGTAAAAAATAATGTTCCAACAAGATGTTTGTCTTACCCACTTCGACCGCAGAGTTCAAACCTTCTTAGAACAAAGTTTTCAAAACAGCTGGATAGGTAGGAGATGTCCTCGGGAATGGTGTGCCCGCTCACCGGACTTGGATCCAGGTGACTATTTTTTATGGGGATATTTATAATCGGTTGTTTACCGAACCCCACCTGCTCTCCCGAAGATCTCAAAGACCGTATCAAGAAGGCCTGTGAGGACATCACACCTGATACATTTGAAAAAGTGGGACGTGAGTTCGAGGCCTGCCTATACCATTGTATGTGGGTCAACAGGCAGCGCTTTGAGCAGCTTACCTACCATTTAGGTGCGGCCGCAAAGGGTCCAATTTTACATGTTCCACCCTGTAATTCGTGACCGCGGATCCAAGAGAGCTCCGGTTTTCTCTAATGAACTCGTATTAACGAGACCTTTCAAACATGGTGTCACTTGATATACCTTCCCATTTAAGATTTTGAATCCAGCCGGTGCCCTAAACTGCTGGACGAGGCCAAAATTTTTTAGTCTAAAATTAATAATAATGATAAGACCAGGAGTCTGGTTTGTTTATTAACGGGCAGAACCCTTTTTACATGAATTACATACAAATAGTTGAAAAAAAAAAAAAAAAAAANAAAAAAAAAAAAAAAAAAAAAAAAAAAAAAAAAAAAAAATGCTGAAAGAATTTTCCCTGGGCCCTTGTTAGCAATTGGCTATGAACATTATAATGCGGTGACCACACAACACACGCATATTTTAACAATGAACGAACTAACGCGACATAAAGAAGTCTGAAAGCAGCCGAAGATAAACCCTTGGAAGATCTGAAAACCTAACCAAGGAGTCTATGGCAACGCATAGATAGATTGGAAATGTGTGTCGAGAAAGACAACTTACGATCAAGGATGATACCCAAATCCTTGATCTGCTCGACATTAACGAGAGGCTGAGAATTAAGATGATACTGAAAGTGGAGAGCCTCTTTTCGCCTAGAAAAGCACATGATGGCACATTTGCTGACAGTTAGCTGCAAGTTATTAAAAGTAAGCCATTGATGAAATGCATTCAGATCTTGTTGGAGTAACATGCAGTCTTCTATATTGGAGACAGACCTGTATATTTTAATATCATCAGCAAACATCTCCAAAGAACTATGAATGAAATTAGGGAGATAATTGAAGAACAAACTGAAGAGCACGGGACCAGAATGACTCCCCTGACCAACACCCGAAAAACACTAATAGGATCTGATTTATGATCACCAATTTTAACCAACTGAGTACAGTTGGTGAGTGAACTATCTAACCAACGAAGAAAGAATTGACCAATTCCGTAAGACCGCAATTTAGATACCAGAAACTTTGTGTTGACCCTGTCGAAAGCCTTTGCCACATCATTGTATATAGAATGGACGTCTTTGCCAGATTGAGAAGAGGACAAAATATCGTGCTGATAACTCAAAAGATTTGTGACAGTGGATCTCTTGGCAGTAAACCCGTGCTGTCGTTCGGAAATGAATTGTTTACAGGCGAATAATAGTCTAGAAGAAATCAACTTATCGAAAACTTTGGGTATCGAAGACTGAATACATACGCCACGATAATTAGCTATATTAGATCTGTCACCTTACTTATGATTGGGAAGATAAAGCTGGATTTCCACCGAGATGGGTAAAATCCCTCAGAAAGCGACTTGTTGAACAAAACAGATAATGGAGCAGCTAAAGACTTGTGCACTTTCTCAAAACAAATGGTGGAATATTATTTGGACCTGAAGAAAACTTAAGTGGCAAAGCCTGGAATATATCATCATATGAAAAGGAACAACCATTGAACTCAACACAATCCAAGCGAGGATATTATGGAACCGAGAGTTCTGAACAGATAGTTCAGAACTCTCGGAAGCCACAGAAAAATATTTGCGGAACATCTCAGCAGTTTTGTGGCCAAGGAAAACAATCCACTTTACGTGTCATATTGGCAAACCTCCAGAAGAAACGAGGATTTGATTTAAGAGATTTATCAGATTTATCCAAGAAATTCTTATAACACTTATTACCTATAAAATCGCAACGGGAACGTAAAGAAGAAAAACGAAGGTAATCAGACTGAAGATTTGATTTCTTAAACAAAGCATGCGCCTTTTTCTTTTCTGAAATGAGGCACTTACGTTGTTTTAAAAACCAGACGAGAAAAGATGAACTAAAAACCCGTTTTTGTGGAGTTGAGATTTCAATGCCTGTTACCAGAAGAGAATAAAAACGATCAGTGACATGCTCAATATCACCATGAGAAAAAACAGAAGACCAGTCCACAGCATCCAGAAATTTACTCAACTCAATGATGTCACACTTGCTAAAATCATAAATTAATCTTTCCTCAGCCAGCACATCCGTCTGGAGAGGAATTCGGATGTCAAAAGAGAAAGAATTGTGATGAAAGTTATTAAGAGAGCAAAGGATCAACAGTAGGTGTAGTGATGACATCGTTACTACCAGTGAAGAGGAGATCGGGGAACACTCCATGGTTGTTGGGAACTGAATTACGCTGATGAAGAGATAAACTGTTAAAGGATTCACACAAACGAACGGCAGGTGAGAGATGATGACAATCCACAACCAAGCAAAATCCTCGTCCTCGTCCCAGATAGCTTCCCTCAAATTATAATCACCAGCCAGAAATATTTCGGAATTGGGAAATTTAGAAGAAATGTTTTCGACAATACTACAATGCTGAACATAATCCTCAAGATCAGAATTTGGTGGGATATAAACGCACCCCAAAATTAAGTTAAGGTTGTGAACCCGCACTGTGACGAAGATCTGATCCACAGAGCACGTCGGATAGGTGATGTCGATTTTACGTGACTGGATGTCACTTCTGACCGCAATTAATACCCCCCCACCATGTCGATAAAACACAATCTTTAACATTAACCTCTCACTCATAGTAATCATTATTCAACCATGTTTCTGACAAAAATAATACATCGTAAACACATGTTTCAATAGCGCGTTTAAAAGATTCCAATTTCGTTCGTATACCGCCGGCGTTGTGGTAATAACATGTCAGGTTTGTTTTTTTGCGGCTTTGGGTCGTAAGTTTTTTGGTGAAATGATGTTATTTTTAACCTCCGGTCTTATCCCACCAGAAATCCTCCCTGTCACACTTTTAGTGGAGGTAGATGGTTTGAAATCAGAAATCTTATCGGTAGGACCGTTTGAAGTGGCAGACAAAGAAGCACCCAAAGGAAAATTCACTGAGGCATTTGAGCAGTGGGTCTGCCCAAAGTAGGAGCATACTTTGGGCAGACTTTCTTTTTTGCTATCGTTGTAACTGTGGCATTCGAGTCAAAAGTTTCAATAACATAAGATGGAAGTTGCCGACCCGAAAAAGCCTTTAAAAAGGTACCCTCAGGCCAAACTTCCTCTAATTCCACCAAATGACCCTCCCCAAACGGGATAACCAAATAAAAAGAAGAAGAATTTGGATGGCGGGACTCCATCTTGGAACACTTGATTGACGACAAACCAACAACAGGAAGAAGATCCTTAGTAAGAACCTTGGCAGTAATGTCCGGTCTTACTCGAGAAACGAAGCATTGTGTGTATTTCACAGGTGCTATTGACTGGATATTTTCACTTTTTCTTGATCCTACCCAGGACATCGAACTGCTGTCTTTTTTTCGAGTCTCATCCATAGGACCAAGGCTTGACTTTACAACCTCAGCTACGGTAGGTGTCGCATCTTTTGTGGACAGCAAATATGCGATTTTTTAGTAAGCAAGCCAATCAATTGCTCCTGCTCTTGATTACGTTTTTCTAATTGTCGTACATAAGGATCAATGTCAACAGAAGGAGAAACTTGTTCTTGAGGAAATTTTGCGTTCTCTGCCATCATAACAGCAAAAACAAATGTTAAGCAATAATAATAATGAATATAATGAGTGAAATGAAATGTATATAATGGATATTCGCAAAGGAAGCGTGTCAATAAATAAAACCAATGTTCACCATACAGAAATTTAAAATAATCAACAAAGTCAAAGCGGTTATGATATGAATCTAGAATAGCTAGATGACTAGAATTGAATGAATGACTAGAATGAAAATGTCAATAAATGGTAAAACAGAAAGATATCACAGATGATTTAAATATATAAATAAAATTGTCAATGAATGATAAAGGTCAATGAATGAAATGAAGTGAAGTAAAATGAATCAATGTTTTTATGAATGAACACAATAGGGTTCAAAGTCCAATTTATAATTTTATTTACAAAATGGTTTTACAAAAAAATATTTTTACGAGAACGATTAATTAAAATGAGAAATAAATAAAATATGGCTTTAGAACGTAATCATTTACACTAAAAATTATTTTCAATAATTGTCTCGAAATTAATTCCCCTTAAATCTAAGGGATAAGCGTTTTTTCGTTTTTTTATATTTTCTGCCGTTCTCGAGATACGAGGGCTGGGGTGAGATTTTATGGACACCCTGTATATACATAACTATCATGTATCATAATACATATTATGTATCTACACGAATACATATTTTGCTAATATAATATATGCTATAATATAAAAATAATATATTGTTAGAATCTCCAGGAAAAGGTCTAGTATAGATACCTATTTTTCAAGAGACGAGAAATTTCTCATGTTTTTACGAGACGAGACTTTTTGGTTTCGAGACGAGACAAGGATTTTGTCTCGTCTCGCGTCCATTACTAGCAACAATCTGATATATATCTTCATACGTCATTTGCTCTGAATCTGGCTATACTTACTTGCATAGTGATTACAGGAGAAGAAATTCACCAATGTTTCTGCTGCAACAATCGGTTGTATATCTGCATACGTGTGGCCATACTTACTTGCATAGTGATTATAGGAGAAGAAATTCACCAATGTTTCCGCTGCAACATTCGGGTGTATATCTTCGTATGTCATTTGCTCTGAATCTGGCTATACTTACTTGCATAGTGATTACAGGAGAAGAAATTCACCAATGTTTCTGCTGTAACAATCGGATGTATATCTTCATACGTGTGGCCAAACTTACTTGGTTACTGATTATACGAGAATAATTTCACCAATGTTTCTGCTGTAACAATCAGATGTATATCTTCATACGTGTGGCCATACTTACTTGCATAGTGATTATAGGAGAAGAAATCCACCAATGTTTCTGCTGCAACAATCCGATATATATCTTCATACGTGGTTTGCTCTGAATCTGCAGCTACAATATAGCTATGTGCTTCAATAGGCCTTTGCCTTCTTCCTAAGCCGTCAAATGTATCAACAATATAGCCTAACTTTCCATTATTATTCAGATACAATCCTTTTATTTTATCTTCCAATGATGATGTTATATTTCCGACAGGTTTAAACATACCGTGAAGACTAAACATAATGTAAAAAGAAAGAAAGAAAAAAGTGTAAATGTCACGTGACAATCATTCTGCATAGTATCAACCAACCAACAGTGGAATCATCGTGTCCGATGGTTGCCAAATGTATGAGGGTGCAGCTCTAAATAATTTGTTTTTGCTATATGTTTTTCATTTTCATAATACATCTAATCTTGGATTCTAGTAATTGACTTCGGACCCCAGAACTATGTCAATCATGCCAATATAATTGTATTAGTACCACGAGACGTAATAATATTCCAGGGTTGCTTTCTGTATTATTTTACACCATCAGCTAAGGTGGACTCGGCCCTCGAGTAACTTCTCACAATCCCAAGTGTGACCTATTATTCCTCATATAAGTCATAATTGGACTGGAAGAGATTACCCCTTCGGACAATCTGTCAATATAAGAATATAATTAATTACTCTTGGAGATTCTGTTGAAAATATCCAAAATTTGAAAACCTCTAGTATAGGAGGTATAAAAAAAAAAAGTTGATTAGCATAATTGAAATTACCACCATCAATAACTAGGATTTAGTGTCCATCTTCCTTTCTTCGGTCACACAGAACCCACTAAGCGACGTTGAAAGTTGTCCAAAAATGACCTTCTCTACCCTGAAACTCGGCTATGCTTCGTTTGGCTCACTAACGAATTTCTTCAAAAATGTTCCATTTTATCTCAGCTACCCACCATATTCAGGGGTCCCATTTATAGCCAAACACCCTGTATATATGTATCTATATATATATAAAAGAGAATATCATAATATCATATTTAATCATATTTAATATTTCAGTTCAGAAACACACTCACTTAACACTCATCGCGATTTCTCTGCACTGGTAAGTCCTAGGAGGCTGACATTTGGCATGTAGGTCACACTTGGGTGTTAGATGCGCACTAAGAAAATATTCGAATAGAAAATAAGGATTTTTAAATATTCAAATTGGGGCGCCCGCCGCGGTGGAAAAAAGGGCGCGTTTACATATGAAAGTCACCTGTTCATCACTGTTTCTCCGTACCGGTACATTTCCGGGGACTGAAATTTGGTTTGTAGGTTCGCTTTATGTTCTAGATGTGCAATAAGAAAGGATTTTTTAATATTTCAACTGGGGCGCCATCCGCGGTGGTAAAGGGCGCGCCCATAAAATATTATCACCTTTTCATCACTGTTTCTCCGTACCGGTAAATTTCCGGTGGCTGAAATTTTGGTGTGTAGGTTCGCTTTATGTTCTAGATGTGCAATAAGAAAGGATTTTTTAATATTCCTACTGGGGCGCCAGCCGCGGTGGTAAAGGGGCGCGTTTACATATGAAAATCATATTTTCATTACTGCTTCTACGTACCGGTAAATTTTCAGTGGCTGAAATTTGGTATGTAGGTTCGCTTTATGTTTTAGATGTTCAATAAAAAAGGATTTTTTAATATTCCAACTGGGGCGCCAGCCGCGGGGGTAAAAGGCGCGCCCATCAAATATTATCACCTTTTCATCACTCTTTCTCCATACCGGTAAATTTTTGGTGGCTGAAATTTGGTATGTAGGTTCGCTTTATGTTTTAGGTGTGCAATAAGAAAGGATTTTTTTAATATTCCAACTGGGGCGCCAGCCGCGGAAGTAAAGGGGCGCGTTTACATATGAAAATCATTATTCCATCACTGCTTCTACGTACCGGTAAATTTTCGGTGCTTGAAATTTGGTATGTATGTCCTAGATGTGCAATACCCGCCGGAGTAAAGGGGCGCGTTTACATATGAAAATCATATTTTTATCACTGGTTCTAAGTACCGGTAAATTTTCTGTGCCTGAAATTTGCTATGTAGGTTCGCTTTATGTTCTAGATGCGCAGTAAGAAAGGATTTTTTAACATTCCAACTGGGGCGCCTACCGCGGCGGGGGGTAAATTGCGCGCCCATAAAATATTATCACATTTTCATTACTTTTTCTCCGTACCGGTAAATTTCCGGTGGCTGAAATTTGGTATGTAGGTTTGCTTCATATTCTAGATGTGTATTAAGAAAGGATTTTTTAATATTCCAACTAGGGCGCCAGCCACGGCGGAAAAAGTGGCGCGTTTACTGTTTCTTCGTACCGGTATATTTTAAGAGGTTTAAATTCGGTATGTAGGTTCGTTTCATGTTCTTGATGTGCAGTAAGAAAGCATTTTTTAAATTTTCCAATGGGGCGCCAGCCGTGGGGGAAAAGTCGCCTCCATCAAATATCACCTTTTTATTTCTGTTTATCCGTGGCGGTAAATAAGTGTAGTTTTGCTGATCAAAATATATCGACATACCCCCAACTGGGGTCTACGAGACCTTCCTGGAAGTGGACATTAGGTATGCTAAAAGAACCGCGACCCCATGACAATAGGAAGCGCTGAGCCAAATCTCACGAGTACCCTTTGACAATTTTTTTTTTTTTTAATCTGTTCTTCAGATTTAAACATTCATATTTATCCTCATTCTTCTATCAGCTATTGTAGCCCGTAGCGAAGCGCGGGTAAAACAGCTAGTATATATATATGTGTGTATGTATTTCGAGTTTATTCTTTCTTATCTACATACTAAAAGGGATCTGTGCGCCAAATTTCAAGTCTTTAGGTTTAGCCATCGTGCAGTTACGTTGATTATGAATCAGTCAGTATACAAACTGGGCTTTGCGTTTTTTTAAGTATTACAGATTTGTACCCTAATTTCTCATGTACATAGGTCCAAACTTACATACTATGTAAGCAGCGTATTTTCCTCATCTGAGCGCACGGCAGTGCGCCAGGCCAAGTTCCGGAAAGCACCAGTGTATCTTTACAGGAAGCAATTTACCAGGTTTTTCACACCGTCAGATATCCGGTTCTACTGGTGTTAGGTCATTGAAATTTTGAAGTATAGTACAATACTACAGGATAAACTTCAGAAGTTAATGTTAACCCGGGCAAGAGATAGGTAATTTCAAAGTTTGCACTTTTGGATACTCACTGACTGACTGACTGATTCACTCATCATCAAAAGTTTCAGTCACTTCCCATATACCTAGAGCGCTGGAATTTTGCATGAAGTTGGCAATTGACATCCAAGTAAAGGGAAGAATCCGAAAATTTGAACTTTTTAACTCTAACTGCTCCAAAACGGTGTCGCTTTAGGGAAGACAGTACAACGTATTTTAATGTAGTTTTAGATATTTACAAGCAATTTATCAGGAAATAATTTACATTTGAACTCTTTCACTCCCGGTGCTCCAAAACGGTTCCGCTTTAGGGAAGCAGATGCTCGAAAACTAGTTTAAACTGGTAGGGCGCTGAAATCTTGCATAGAGGATGATATTTACATGCAATTAAATGGAAAAATAAATATATTTACTCTTTTACTACCAGTGCTCCAAAACGATCCGCTTCAGGGAAGAAAATGCACGAAATCTAGTTTCAACTACTAAGAGTACTAAGATGCTGAAATCTTGAATGAAGGTCTAGAGAGTCTTGAAATTCAATTAAGCCCGCAAATGTCAAAACTTAAACTCTCAGTGCTATAACTTCAGGAAAGAAGATACACTATAAATATTGCTGTTTTTATTTGCTTTGTAGTGTGTGTATATTACTTTATTAATTCTTTAGTGTTAGATCTCACAGAAATTTCCTGGTTTCCGATATTTTGTGTAATCGAAAAGAAGAAGAAGAAATAAAGAGAAAACGGCCCAATAATCAGTTACATACATATCTTAACAAAAAGTATTGGTATCTCACAAAGAAATTATTATTGAAAAAGGCCAAGTTCCTCCCACTCTTCCAAAAATTACTGCTTATGAAAATATTGATATCTATTATTGGGGTCAAGTTTATTGTTGCTGCTGTATATCCCGCACTTAAATTTATTATTGCACATTCTTCTGTCTCAATTCTCTTAAAGTAATACCGACTTTACACTTGGCCAGTTTGTAAAATTTTACGAATCCCCTTAAAAAAACTGACCAAGTCTAAAATCGATATTACTTTAAGAGAATTGACACAGAAGAACGTGCAATAATAAATTTAGGTGTGGGATGTACAGCTACAGCAGCAACAATAAACTTGGCCCCAATAATAGATATCAATACTGGCCGGCTATAGCCCCCCCCCCCCCGATTTTTTTTTCGAGATGAGCCATCAATCAAATGTGAAACGCGAGTTTATATCACCTAACCCTGTGCTTCTTTTTCAATGACACGCAGAAAACACTGTTTGGGAAACGTGTTTCATATTTACTTACATAACAAAGTGCAAAGTTAGGGCGATTTAACTTTTTTCCTACATATTTTCAAATTTTAAGTAGTTGTACCTACCTTGCTTTTTATTACTTTCTCTTCCTCTAGAAGATTGTATTGCATTCGTGCAGCAAATTTTGGCCCAAAAAATCGTCTGACGGGAACCCAAAATAAAGATCAAATATATCATTTCCTATTGCTTTTGGGCCATATTTTCACTATTTCGGGTCATTTTTTAAGTTTGGAAATATTTGGATCCATGGGGTCCGAAAAACCGAAATTTCCGACGTGGGACGTACGTACTGTGTGCATTTGTGTGCAGGGCTCATTCGTGTGGAAGCCAATCCACTGGTCCGATTTTGATGAAATTTGGCACAGGTCATCTTTGGGCAAAAAGCCCGACGCATATTTTTCTTTTTCTCGATATCACCCCCAGGGGCGGTCCTAGACCCCCGAACAGGATTTTTGGGTCCGAATCTCTAAAATCCAAACCACATAACCAATTTTGATGAAATTTAAAATCAGTAATTATGGAATCATTTCATCTAAAATAAATGGTCTCACGAGGGTATATCCCTGTCACGGGTGCCGCCAGGGGCCAAAATGGTCCTTAAATTGGAAATCCCTTTTAAAATAAAACAGATTAGTAATTTCACATGATTTTTTTTAAAAAATGTCTAGGGCCGACAGGGATCATTCAAAGTATTTGAAATTTCATTTAACCGCTGTTTTTAAACTTTTATTCAGATTTCCCCCCATCGGTTTAGGACCAAGAACGTCGCAAATGGACCAAATCTCTAAAATGAAAATAACAAATATTATGTTAATAACAAAATAATATTATGTTAATAACAAAATAACAAAATACATAACCAATTTTGATGAAACTTAAAATGGGTAACTATGGCATATTTTTATGAAAAAAAAGACAATGTGCCCATTTGGGTGCGTTTTTCTCAGGGGCCCCATCAGTGGGACCCAATAAGCTCCTTCCGTTGACTATCGATTTATTGAAAACGGTCCCTTTTATTCACTTAAAATTCAAAACAATTGATGTCTGGAGCCTAAAGAGATTATTCGACTCATTAGATTCACTGTTTTGCAGCATTAAGTAAGGGTCCCCCTCCTCACGGTTTCGGGCCAAGAACGTCGCAATTGGACCAAATCTCTAAAATCCAAACCACAAAACCAAAATCCAAACCACAAAACCGATGAAATTTAAAATGGGTAACTAAATACGGTATTAATTTATTTATTTATAAAAAAAATGGTGCACTTTAAACAAGGGCACCGCCAATGCGCACCAGCAGGGGCCCACAAATGAAAAAAAAACATAAAATTCGTTCGATTTTGATAAAAGTTGGTGTGCATAGCGCCAAATATGAATAAAACATAAATTTTGTCTGATTTTGATAAAATTTGGTATGCACCGTTGCCCAAGTACTATAATTGACATTTTTTAGTATGTTGTAGTAACTTTGGTTTTGGGGCCCCGGCAGGGGCTCCAAAATGAAAAAAACGTAAAATCTCTCGGATTTTGATTAAATTTGGTATGCACATGCACCAAAGTATTATATTTGACATTTTTTGATGTTTTGTAAATGTTTTGCATTTGGGGCCCCACAGCAAAAAGCCTTCCTAATGAAGTAAGAAAAAGATTTGCCAAATGTTTTATATGGAGTGTAGTTTTATATGGATCCGAAACGTGGATAGTAAGGAAAAAAGAGGAGAAATATCTGGAAAGTATTGAAATGTGGCTGTGGAGGAGGATGGAGAAAATTATGTGGACTGATAGAGTAACGAACGAGGAAGTGTTGCGAAGAGTGGAAGAAGAAAGAACGTTGATGAAAACAATAAGAAAACGAAAAATGAAATGGTTGGGGCATATCCTGAGAAGAGACTGCCTCATCCGTACGAGGGGAAGAAAAAAGTTGGGTATGTTGGATGATGTTAAAACAGGGAGAAGCTACCAACAAATGAAAGAAGCAGCGCGAGACCGAGATTAGTGATGGACGCGAGACGAGAAATTTCTCGTC
>CM022879.1:7689046-7735651 GCA_012654025.1 Pachypsylla venusta | reverse complement strand
TATCATGTGATTCTGTTTTTGGAATAAAGATTATTTCATTATCAAGAGATTTTTTTTATTTCAAGTAATTTTGTTTATGAAATTTCATTTTCAAGTGATTCTATTTATGGAATAAATATATCATTTCTTATTCAAATGATTGTGACCGTGGAATATTTTCATTTTTTTTTTCAGAATCAAGCCCATTTTAATACTTATGGTCAAATCTTACTCTTGTTTATAGATAGAGTAGAGAATTTTGGACCGGTGCTATTGGATGCGATCAGAGACATCGCGTTCGATGAAACCTTCATGAATGGACTCAGGGCAATCGATGAAAGATATCAATCGAAAAGGTATCAGAGGAAATTGAGAATGCTCCGTAGGGGAGGAGATTCTGGAGCAGGAAGTTCAGGAGCAGCAGGTCTCTGAAGCCCTACACAAAAAATGGTCTACATTTAGAAGCGACGCAAGTAGGGAGCTTTATGTTATTAATAAAAAAAATATTTTCTTTGAATATTCTTAGATCTCTTTTCTATCACTTCTATGGAATCTGTTCTAGTATCATAATGATATTGGATAAACACTCGTCTTCGTATATGGGGAGCGTGGGTTCAAGCCTAGCTAAGACAGGACTTTTCAATTATTGTGAACGTTAGTGAACTTTACTTTTGACTCCCATATACATCTTGAAATTCACTTGTATATGTGTATGTATGTATGATACGCGATACAAGCCACAATTTTCATCCGATTTTGATGAAATTTGGTATACATGTTTAGGATATGAAGGAAATTTGCTGTAAAGTTTTGGGGGCCCTGGGGCCCAATATTGTGTTTTTCTAAAATTATTTTTATCTTTTAAGCGGTTTGTTGCAGAATTTGATATGTGATGGCTGGTGTTAAGGACTTTTCGATTTTGAACATTTCGGGGGCCCTCATTTTTTTTTCTCTTTTTTTCTTGATTAAGATGTTTTTTTCTATTAATGACTACAACACTAACGTAAACACCTGATCATATTGATCCACTAGTTAATTTGAGTACCTGCTTATAATTTCTTCAAAAAGAATGGCATCAAAAACGGTCAAAGCTAATTGGCCAAAGTGTCCTGCACGTTGTGTGGTGGGCAGGGTAGGACAGAAGAATATTTTTCATTTGATTTTTGGTTTTCTCAATAAAACGGTAATATATCATTATGTTTGGGGGAGGGGGAGGGGGGGGGCGTATTTTTTTGCAGTAAAATAATAAACCCATGTGTCACATTGGCAGAGTTTTCGTAACGCGTCGCCTAACCATCATCTATTTATGACTTCCTTCTTTAAATTTATTTTCGAAGAATTGAAGATTTATGACTTTCTCACTTTATGTATCCATTCGTATAGAATAGGCTGCCTGGTTCAATATCGCCAAACAGTCGCAATCCTATCCTTTACGCTTTTCATTCGTTATATTTCGCACTTTGGAAACTCACTTTCGCACCTTTGGCGGTGTGCCTTCTTAACAACTCTAATTCATTAAGTGCGAAATCTTACGATTTGTTAGATTTTTAAAAGTAGTGAAATTAATGTAAAGAAGAAAGTTTTAACAAGGGATGAAAAAGATATACAATTGAGGCGGGCACTGTTTTAATTTCAGTGCTTTTTGTGACATAATGACTTGGTGGGAACTTTTTACCACGAAGTGGTATTTTGGTATTATATACCACTTGGCGGGACAGAGAGACTCACGGGGAACGGTGTGCGGTGTACAAAGTACAGAGAGCAGCGGACGAACGGATTTCTTTATTCGCTATCAAAGAAAAATGTCTGACGAGTTTCAACACCCCGAAACCAATTTCGGTTTCGGGTAGGTACACACCCTGAAACCGAAATTGTGGTTTCAATTCCGAAAAGAACTTTTCGATCTAATTTTCCACCCCAAAAATTTGTGGTTTTAATTTGAACTCTGTCTAACTTTTGGTTTTAATTTCTACCCCCAAAACTTTGGTTTATTGTGAAAAGATATAAAAAGTTGTAAAGAGATACTTTTTATTTCCAATTGTCCTCTAACTTTCACTTTTGTCAACTGAAACTTTCTTAATAACAAAAACTCTGCCAGTGACTCTCCCTTCATTTTAAGACGTGACATACTCATTACAAACATCAGAACTGATGTGGGTAATAACACGGGGAACATTTCCTGACCCAATTAACCTACAATTGAAAAACTAAATCTAAGGCTATGTTCACATGACCGCGCGGTATCATATGAACAATTCGATACAAAACTAGTACCGCGCGGTAATATAGACAATATGCACTATTTAGATAGATCTTGTGCCGCGCGGTTCGTCGTACCTCGCGGTCATGTGAACATAGCCTTATAGTGTTTTCGTACTCGGGGATCGGCTAAATTCCTATTTTTTATTTGTTCATTAAACGAAGTGAGGCTTAGTTTTGACTCCACTATTTTTCCTTTCTTTAGTCTTATTGTACCACAATAACGTCGTAGCAATCATTAGAACGAAATAATTTTGAGATTCAGAATGGTGGAGAGGAAGGTATTGTATGGTAATATAGGGTCGCGAGAGTCGGGAGTGGATATTAAGTTAAGTAGAAACTTGAAATTTGCAAATGCCATCTCTCTCTCTTCACAGTTGCTGAAATTGCCTGTGTTGAAGTTAAGCAAAGTCCAGCGAGGTTGTACCATGTGGGTGCCCGTGTGGGTTTTTTCACTCTTATTTCGATATACATTACTTTAGATTTAGATTTATTTATCATTCGTGTTTCGCTTTTTATTATTATAATGTTTTTTTTTTTTTTTTTTTTTTTTAATGTTGAAAATTTTGTCGCATTTAAAGCGCGAGGACGCGTTTTTTCAAACAGCGGAAAAATGATGGACATAAAACACACCCAGTATATTGCTTGAATAATAAATTCCTGAAATATCCTGTGTGGTATCGACTCTTGCATCAGATATTAAACTATTGCATCAAATTAAAACAATATTAAGTAGAACAAAGAATTCAAGTTATAAATCATCCGATGTCGAAATGTTATAGCGACAAGCCAAGGGAACTTAAACAATATTAATTGTTTAGAGTTAATACGAAATTGCTATTGGCTGAACTCAATACCATTAGCCAATAGAAAGCCGGGAACGTTCGATCTGAAGGGAGAACTTCAGATCGAGCGTCAATTAAAATTTTCTAATTCTGACATTCAAAGATTAACGACTCAGTATTTTTATAAATTATTTCTAAGTCCTGAATTCCAATAAAGACCAACTTCGTAAATTTTAATCATTGGTAATTTTCAACATTAACATCTTGATGTTCTCATTTCTAATATAGTTTTCTCTCCCAGGTTGGGGTCTATCTTAAAGAGGAGTTCATAGTAGGTAACTCTGAAACGGATAGACGGAGAACAACCTTTTCCATAGGAAAACCAGCTCCCCATACCAAAATATACCCAACACAATGTGGGTAGCTGGTTTGCAAGTTTCCAGCGAATGGAGGGTAAAGCCACCGTCTTGAATGACAAATAGATGTTAAAGAGACGGTAAGCCAAATTTGTTTGGTCAGAAACTGTTTGGCTACACCGCACCACAAGCTCGGATATGTGGAAACATTATTTAGATTGGTTTTCAAAATCAATTATCATCATTAACTATTAAATAAATTAAATTTAAACAAAACACCAAAAACACTATTTATATTAATTTACGAAGAAACTAGTTTCGAATCATTTGATTAATCATCAGTCTAGTCGAGTCTAAAGATGGAAGTTGTCTGTCAACGGTAAATTAATATAAATAGTGTTTTTGGTAAGTGTTTTGTTTAAATTTAATTTATTTAATAGTTAACATTTTTTAACACTTATAATTAACATGTTATTCAAAGATTTAAATTATATCATCATAATAATTATAATAAATGAATGACATTGGTGACTTCAAGTTTTTTGTTGAGGATTTTTTTTTTAATATTTTAATTTTCGTCGGATCGATTTTTTCAAATTAGATAGAAATGATCATCAAAAATTCAAAACGAAACTCAAACCTAAGTTTTGAGCAAAATGGTGAACACTGGGGGTGTGAGGGTTGTGCAGTAATATGCATATCATGCATACGTTTCGCGTCGTACATACCTCAACATTTTCCTTCTGAATCTCATTTAAAAATTGGTCACATATTTCCCCGTCAAGCCAAACAGGAGGTGTCACATAGATAATTTCCTACGAAATGTAAAATAATTCACAGGATATGTTTTCTGTGTGATCCCTATACAAGTAGAAGTGATGGTCTCAAAAATCTGGTGTGAACATCAAAGAACATTCCTCATATGTAGATATTCAAACACAATGCGACAAACACAATGTAGACATTCAAACACAATGCGCAAAACACAATGTATAGATATTCAAACACAATGTAGATATTCAAACACAATGCATCAAACACGCAATGTAGATATTCAAACACAATGCGTCAAACACAATGTAGATATTCAAACACAATGCGTCAAACACTATGTAGATATTCAAACACAATGCGTCAAAGACAATGTATAGATATTCAAATACAATGCGTCAAACTCCATGTAGATATTCAAAGACAATCATACACTATGTAGATATTCAAACACAATGCGTCAAACACTATGTAGATATTCAAACACGATGCGTCAAACACAATGTAGATATTCAAACACAATGCGTCAAACACTATGTAGATATTCAAACACAATGCGTCAAACACAATGTATAGATATTCAAACACAATTTGTCAAACACAATGTAGATATTCAAACATAATGTAGATATATTCAAACACAATGCGTCAAACACAATGTAGATAATATTCATTGATGATAAGCAATATTGGGTGCGTATTTGAATTGAACCTCACCCGCAGACACTATACGTATATCTCAATGTTTAGAGGTTGCAATGAAAGTATAGAAAATAATCATTCATTTAATTGGTCTCCTGATGCATATGGTCTAGTGGGTATCACACTCACATTAGAACGGGGACCCGGGTTCAATCCCCATCGGGGTTGAAAAAAATCGACTGTTTGTGATATCGAGGTACAGCCTGGTTAGGACAAGTGAGTAGTGTTGTTGTTGACGGCTAGTCTTTAGTTAACCTTATAGTTTCAAAAAGAGATGCCTTACCCCACTGATGCTCTAAAAACACTTTTGAGCCTTTCCAATATTCCTCATTATGAGGAGAGGATATCTGGCTACCATCAAACGCGATTTTTATTGCAACCTTTAAGTTCTAACCTAAACATTGTCATATCCTACATTTGAAGAAGCCTTTGCAAACCCTCCTGTTGTAAAAGACAGTAAATTATCGAAAAAAGGTTCAAAAATCTCCACCCTGATCTGAAAGCTTTTACATCGAATACTCCCTTCTCCCTCTCTATCTGAATGTAAACTTTGTCTTCTTTTTAGTTTGCCGGATGCCCCCTTAATCATAGAATTTTTCATCTCTTCTGTACCAGAGATATCTCTTAACTTTTCTTATGTGCTTTAAGGAAGGCGTACCCAACCCTAGGATAGCAAACGTTCTATTGAACCGTAACTTATTATCAGACTTTCTGAGTTAATTCAATAAGAAAGAACAAAAGTTACAACTGTTGTAACTATATACGGGGTGTAATAAAAAACAGTAAACATAAGGGATGTAACAAAAATCATCAGCTAAAAAAAGAAAATATTTAGCACCTAATTTGAATAATTTTATTTGGGGCAATATTATAAAACGCCACTTGAGTGCGAGTTAGAGTGATTCTGACCAAAATAACTAAGTACATGTAATCTATAATAATAAAACTCAATGTAACGATAAAATGTGTGTGTGTATCTGTGTATGTATCACTGTTTATTGTTGTGTATGTAATTGTTTAGCCAAAACGATAAGAGATATCGAAAAATTGATGAGAATGGATCCCCCCCCAACCATAGGCTGAAGGCTTAGAAAAATTATCAGAATTCAAAAATGTCGGAACGGTTTTCGAGTTACCAACGATTTTCCGATTCTTAACCGAATTTAGTCAGCCATGGTCTGATATCTTAAATTTTGTCGCGACAACATATATCAACTCAAAGCGAGAAAGTTTTAGGTGGCCCTTTAAAAGTTAATTTGGGAAAAAACTGTCCAACCGTTTTCGAGTTACCGCCGATTTTCCATTTATTTTTAAGGGAAAACATAGAACGCAATAAGCACGGGAACGGCCATGAGTCTAAGGTGCTCAGCTGGAGTCCGTAGCGAAGTACGGGCAAACAGCTAGTCGTATTATAAAAGAAATTGTTCTATTTAAGATTTGAAGGTTGACCCCGTAGGACTTACCTTGAAAGCGCCCGAACTTTGAAAACAACTAAATAAAGATTCAAATTGTATAGAAAAAAGAAACATGTGATTCTACGTTTTTCGAAAACAGAAATGTTCCTCAATTTGAAGATGTTACTGTGATCGAACCCAATATTAACTTTTGCACGGATAGCGGGTATATACGTGAAAATAGCTTCCTCACCATTTCACCTCTGTAGAACAAATTATTTAAAAAAATTTATTGGAATTCATAGGTAGATATTTGTTGAGAGGAACTTCACTCCCCCGCCCATGTTTTGACCGGACCAGACTGGCCATTTTATGGATAAATTAATATGACTGTACTAAAAAAGACACGTTTGCCATTAACAAAAATACCCTCAATATCCTGGAAATTTCTGCCCCCTATGACCGCACCAGAGTGACGATTTTAGGGATAGATATGACTGTATTAAAGAAAGACACAAAATTTCACCTCGAAAATTGGATGAAATGAGTAGCCTTAATATATTTTAGANGCACTAAGAAAGGATTTTGCAAAAATTAAATTTTAAGGGGTAGAAATCGCGAAAAGTAAACAATCCCCGTAAGAAATACATTGAAGCGAGAGCGGCAGCATGATACATCATTTAAAATATGCGCAGGCGAAGCCGCGATCGGGGGATGCTATATAGTTTTATTATAATATGAAAACAGAAATTTTACAAGTTCGAGTGGCCACTTCGCTAATTTGTAATAGGAGTGACAACTCACACTTAAGTGGAGTTTTATAATATGGCCCTTAATTTATTATTTTCAATAATGATCCCTTGCACGTGAATAAACGTAGAAATCAAACGTAAAATATCATATTTTGAGGGGTACTAGGTTTTTTTTATTATTAAAAATAATAAACCAGAATGTAAACAGATGATACATAAATCATAAAATAGCCATTTTGAACCCTCATTCAAAAAGTCTCGGTGGGGTATTTGTTGACAAAAGTTTGGTTTCAAAAATATAAATCATTTGTTTTTATAAGTTGTGTATTAAAGGGGAGACTCTGGAGGCCATTAAAATTAAGAACATTTTTCCGCTCTAATAGAAGGAGCCCACAAATTTTTTTTCCCAATAATATAACGTTGCCCACGTGTGGTTCACGCGTCAGGCATGTAACCAATATATGCCGCTTAACTCTATAGAAATACCGGGTGAACCCGAAAAATTAACGTAGGTAGAACACGTCATTTCGAACACAATTTACTTCCAACGAAACAAGTACAAAATTGTTGCAAAGATTATTACAAAAAAATCGAAATTTTAGATCTGATGTCGTTTTTGGATGTATCAAAAACTAATCTTATTTTTTTTCTCCGAGATATTGCACTGAAATTGGGCTCGAATAAAAAATCGACCCAGAAATGGGCTAGCAGTAGATAGAACATATCCGTATCTCCGGATAGCTGTGAATAATGAGACAATTTTGTGTCATTTAGTAGCCGGAGAGTACGAATATTCGTATGTTTTAATGGTGGATTGATTTTTTTTTCTTCCAAATTTCAGTGCAAAATCCCCCCAAAAAAGGTAGTTTTTAGACGATTCATCCAAATCTGACATCACATCATACTTCAAGTTTGTATTTGTTTCGCTGATTTAATTATATTGAAGAAAATATGTACAGGGTGGGTGGGTCAGAAGTCACCATGGGTTTGAAAAATTTAATAACTTTTTCGTTTATATACCTATATATATATATATATTTTTTTTTTTTTTTTTTTTTTTTTTGAGATTATATAAATAACACCTGGAGAATAAATAATGGAGAGATTCACAACTAAACAAAGAACCAGAATAATAGAATTTTATTTTTTAAGTCAGCCATCAATCATCTTTTAAGGCAAATTTTTAAAGAGTGAATAATTTCTAGAAATTAATTGGCCAGCGCGTTCGCCACATTTGTTAGCACCCGACTATTTTCTTTGGGGTTATTTGAAGGAGCGAGTATATGTGAACGAGCTGGAGACAATCCTTGAACTCAAGCCCAACATTGTTGCAGAAATTCGAACGCTACAGCGACAAATGTTGAAAGATGTTATGGAAATTATTAAAACGAGCTCATCATTGCGAAGCTGAAAACAGAGGTCATTTAAGTGACATTATTTTTCATAATTATAGTGTAAAAAAATCGATTTTGTAGATTTTATAATCTCAAAAAAAAAAAAAAAAAATTAAACGAAAACGAAAAAGTTATTAAATTTTTAAACCCCATCGCGACTTTTGGCCCACCCTGTATAAGTAATTTCGTAGGGTATGCTCAAAGTTTCCAAAACGGCCGCCATTTTGAAAACGATATGAAAACGGCATATGCTGAGCAGTGTACACGTGGGTTCACCACGTAGGTACTTAGGTAGGTGTATGACTCAAAATGGAGAGAAGAAAAAAAACTCTGCCAATGTGACACATGGGTTTATTATTATTCTGGCAAAAAAAATACNACATGGGTTTATTATTATTCTGGCGAAAAAAATAACCCCCCCCCAAAAAAAATTGAGGGGGGTTCTCGTGACTATTAGAAATCTGGGACGTAATTAGACCCTAAATTTGACATACCATTCTCTTTTTAGACGGGATATCATTCTCTTTTTAGACAGGATTAATGAAAACCGTTTTAAAGCGGTAAAAACCGCCAGCGGTATATTCGGAGCTAACTGAGACCTCAAATATGACATACATACAGAATTTCAAATCTCGCTAAAAAGCGCAAAAATCGCAAAGGGTGTATTTTCGTTGCAACCAAAAGTTTCGGGCACAATTAGAGCCCACATGGGACCTATATACCATCCAATTTCATCCAAATGGGTCAACGAAAGTGCCCATCACGGCGTACGGCGCGGCGGACAAACAGATTTTTTTTTTGTTCAATTATTTGATTTTACGTACCTTGAAACTTATAATATCAAATTTTTTTTTTGGGGGGGGGTAAATTTTCGTGACGATTCCGAAGGTTTATTATTGAAAATAATAAACCAATAATTGCTTGAATGTAGAATTTTATCGATGAGTTTCAGTGCACATGTAGACCCCATATGGGAACAACATACTAAATTTCATCAAAATCTTAAGGAAGAAATATTTTTTATTAGTTTTTTGATTACATAAATTGAAACAAAATAAAACAAATTTTAATTTCAATATTGAGAATAATTTTTTTTTTTTTTTTTTTAATTTGGCTCAATGTCTCTTTAACATCTATTGGTCATTCAAGACGGGGGTTTTACCCTCCATTCGCTGGAATCTTGCAAACCAGCTACCCGCATTGACCTCACCCAGGGCCGGAAAAAAAAGCCAACGATACGTGGTGTTCCCAAGCGGTCACCCATCCAAGTACTGACTACGTCCGACGTTGCTTAATTTCAGTGATCTGACGGGAACTGGTGTATTCAACGTGGTATGATCGTTGGATAGAGAACAAATCTAAAATCTCCTTTGGAATAACGAAAAACATCACGATCCTTCTCTTCTCAAATATTGACACCCTGTAAAAACAATAAAAACTCCGTTTATCCCGTTTCGCCCCCATAAAAAAAAATATTTTTGTTTCAAATCCTCCCACGAAAGTAAACTTTGTCAGTATTTTAAGCTTGCGAGAAACCGAGAAAAAGGCACGATGCTGTCTGATGATGGCAACACATAATATTGCCGACAAACATTTGGAGGCCTTGTCAAAATAAATAACAAATCTAATACGAAAAACTTCTTCTGCCTCCCCCACCGCACCAACCCCCCCTGCAAAAGAAAACAGAAAAATCAGTCAGAAGCGGATACAGAATTTCAAATAAATAATCAGGAAACTAAACCCTAGATTACAAGATATAGGAAAGCGAAATGTGACAACTAGGGGTGTTCAATATGATGAAGCGATATGTGTCAACTAGGGGTGCTCAATATGATGAAACGATACGTGAAAACTATTAGGGGTGTTCAATATGATGGGGCAATATGGGACCTCTAAGGGTACTGGATATGATGTTGCGATATGTGGAAACTAGGGGTGTTCAATATGATGAAACGATATGTGAAAACTAGGGTGTTCAATATGATGGGGCAATATGGGACAACTAGGGGTGCTGAATATGATATTGCGATATGTGGCAACTAGGGGTGCTGAATATGATGATGCGATATTGGACAAATAGTGGTGCTGAATATGATGGACTGATGTGACAACTAGGGGTGTTCAATATGATGGAGCGATATGTGACAATTAGGGGTGTTCAATATGATGGAGCGATATGTGACAATTAGGGGTGTTCAATATGATGGAGCGATATGTGACAATTAGGGGTGTTCAATATGATGGAGCGATATGTGACAATTAGGGGTGTTCAATATGATGGAGCGATATGTGACAATTAGGGGTGTTCAATATGATGGAGCGATATGTGACAATTAGGGGTGTTCAATATGATGGAGCGATATGTGACAATTAGGGGTGTTCAATATGATGGAGCGATATGTGACAATTAGGGGTGTTCAATATGATGGAGCGATATGTGACAATTAGGGGTGTTCAATATGATGGAGCGATATGTGACAATTAGGGGTGTTCAATATGATGGAGCGATATGTGACAATTAGGGGTGTTCAATATGATGGAGCGATATGTGACAATTAGGGGTGTTCAATATGATGGAGCGATATGTGACAATTAGGGGTGTTCAATATGATGGAGCGATATGTGACAATTAGGGGTGTTCAATATGATGGAGCGATATGTGACAATTAGGGGTGTTCAATATGATGGAGCGATATGTGACAATTAGGGGTGTTCAATATGATGGAGCGATATGTGACAATTAGGGGTGTTCAATATGATGGAGCGATATGTGACAATTAGGGGTGTTCAATATGATGGAGCGATATGTGACAATTAGGGGTGTTCAATATGATGGAGCGATATGTGACAATTAGGGGTGTTCAATATGATGGAGCGATATGTGACAATTAGGGGTGTTCAATATGATGGAGCGATATGTGACAATTAGGGGTGTTCAATATGATGGAGCGATATGTGACAATTAGGGGTGTTCAATATGATGGAGCGATATGTGACAATTAGGGGTGTTCAATATGATGGAGCGATATGTGACAATTAGGGGTGTTCAATATGATGGAGCGATATGTGACAATTAGGGGTGTTCAATATGATGGAGCGATATGTGACAATTAGGGGTGTTCAATATGATGGAGCGATATGTGACAATTAGGGGTGTTCAATATGATGGAGCGATATGTGACAATTAGGGGTGTTCAATATGATGGAGCGATATGTGACAATTAGGGGTGTTCAATATGATGGAGCGATATGTGACAATTAGGGGTGTTCAATATGATGGAGCGATATGTGACAATTAGGGGTGTTCAATATGATGGAGCGATATGTGACAATTAGGGGTGTTCAATATGATGGAGCGATATGTGACAATTAGGGGTGTTCAATATGATGGAGCGATATGTGACAATTAGGGGTGTTCAATATGATGGAGCGATATGTGACAATTAGGGGTGTTCAATATGATGGAGCGATATGTGACAATTAGGGGTGTTCAATATGATGGAGCGATATGTGACAATTAGGGGTGTTCAATATGATGGAGCGATATGTGACAATTAGGGGTGTTCAATATGATGGAGCGATATGTGACAATTAGGGGTGTTCAATATGATGGAGCGATATGTGACAATTAGGGGTGTTCAATATGATGGAGCGATATGTGACAATTAGGGGTGTTCAATATGATGGAGCGATATGTGACAATTAGGGGTGTTCAATATGATGGAGCGATATGTGACAATTAGGGGTGTTCAATATGATGGAGCGATATGTGACAATTAGGGGTGTTCAATATGATGGAGCGATATGTGACAATTAGGGGTGTTCAATATGATGGAGCGATATGTGACAATTAGGGGTGTTCAATATGATGGAGCGATATGTGACAATTAGGGGTGTTCAATATGATGGAGCGATATGTGACAATTAGGGGTGTTCAATATGATGGAGCGATATGTGACAATTAGGGGTGTTCAATATGATGGAGCGATATGTGACAATTAGGGGTGTTCAATATGATGGAGCGATATGTGACAATTAGGGGTGTTCAATATGATGGAGCGATATGTGACAATTAGGGGTGTTCAATATGATGGAGCGATATGTGACAATTAGGGGTGTTCAATATGATGGAGCGATATGTGACAATTAGGGGTGTTCAATATGATGGAGCGATATGTGACAATTAGGGGTGTTCAATATGATGGAGCGATATGTGACAATTAGGGGTGTTCAATATGATGGAGCGATATGTGACAATTAGGGGTGTTCAATATGATGGAGCGATATGTGACAATTAGGGGTGTTCAATATGATGGAGCGATATGTGACAATTAGGGGTGTTCAATATGATGGAGCGATATGTGACAATTAGGGGTGTTCAATATGATGGAGCGATATGTGACAATTAGGGGTGTTCAATATGATGGAGCGATATGTGACAATTAGGGGTGTTCAATATGATGGAGCGATATGTGACAATTAGGGGTGTTCAATATGATGGAGCGATATGTGACAATTAGGGGTGTTCAATATGATGGAGCGATATGTGACAATTAGGGGTGTTCAATATGATGGAGCGATATGTGACAATTAGGGGTGTTCAATATGATGGAGCGATATGTGACAATTAGGGGTGTTCAATATGATGGAGCGATATGTGACAATTAGGGGTGTTCAATATGATGGAGCGATATGTGACAATTAGGGGTGTTCAATATGATGGAGCGATATGTGACAATTAGGGGTGTTCAATATGATGGAGCGATATGTGACAATTAGGGGTGTTCAATATGATGGAGCGATATGTGACAATTAGGGGTGTTCAATATGATGGAGCGATATGTGACAATTAGGGGTGTTCAATATGATGGAGCGATATGTGACAATTAGGGGTGTTCAATATGATGGAGCGATATGTGACAATTAGGGGTGTTCAATATGATGGAGCGATATGTGACAATTAGGGGTGTTCAATATGATGGAGCGATATGTGACAATTAGGGGTGTTCAATATGATGGAGCGATATGTGACAATTAGGGGTGTTCAATATGATGGAGCGATATGTGACAATTAGGGGTGTTCAATATGATGGAGCGATATGTGACAATTAGGGGTGTTCAATATGATGGAGCGATATGTGACAATTAGGGGTGTTCAATATGATGGAGCGATATGTGACAATTAGGGGTGTTCAATATGATGGAGCGATATGTGACAATTAGGGGTGTTCAATATGATGGAGCGATATGTGACAATTAGGGGTGTTCAATATGATGGAGCGATATGTGACAATTAGGGGTGTTCAATATGATGGAGCGATATGTGACAATTAGGGGTGTTCAATATGATGGAGCGATATGTGACAATTAGGGGTGTTCAATATGATGGAGCGATATGTGACAATTAGGGGTGTTCAATATGATGGAGCGATATGTGACAATTAGGGGTGTTCAATATGATGGAGCGATATGTGACAATTAGGGGTGTTCAATATGATGGAGCGATATGTGACAATTAGGGGTGTTCAATATGATGGAGCGATATGTGACAATTAGGGGTGTTCAATATGATGGAGCGATATGTGACAATTAGGGGTGTTCAATATGATGGAGCGATATGTGACAATTAGGGGTGTTCAATATGATGGAGCGATATGTGACAATTAGGGGTGTTCAATATGATGGAGCGATATGTGACAATTAGGGGTGTTCAATATGATGGAGCGATATGTGACAATTAGGGGTGTTCAATATGATGGAGCGATATGTGACAATTAGGGGTGTTCAATATGATGGAGCGATATGTGACAATTAGGGGTGTTCAATATGATGGAGCGATATGTGACAATTAGGGGTGTTCAATATGATGGAGCGATATGTGACAATTAGGGGTGTTCAATATGATGGAGCGATATGTGACAATTAGGGGTGTTCAATATGATGGAGCGATATGTGACAATTAGGGGTGTTCAATATGATGGAGCGATATGTGACAATTAGGGGTGTTCAATATGATGGAGCGATATGTGACAATTAGGGGTGTTCAATATGATGGAGCGATATGTGACAATTAGGGGTGTTCAATATGATGGAGCGATATGTGACAATTAGGGGTGTTCAATATGATGGAGCGATATGTGACAATTAGGGGTGTTCAATATGATGGAGCGATATGTGACAATTAGGGGTGTTCAATATGATGGAGCGATATGTGACAATTAGGGGTGTTCAATATGATGGAGCGATATGTGACAATTAGGGGTGTTCAATATGATGGAGCGATATGTGACAATTAGGGGTGTTCAATATGATGGAGCGATATGTGACAATTAGGGGTGTTCAATATGATGGAGCGATATGTGACAATTAGGGGTGTTCAATATGATGGAGCGATATGTGACAATTAGGGGTGTTCAATATGATGGAGCGATATGTGACAATTAGGGGTGTTCAATATGATGGAGCGATATGTGACAATTAGGGGTGTTCAATATGATGGAGCGATATGTGACAATTAGGGGTGTTCAATATGATGGAGCGATATGTGACAATTAGGGGTGTTCAATATGATGGAGCGATATGTGACAATTAGGGGTGTTCAATATGATGGAGCGATATGTGACAATTAGGGGTGTTCAATATGATGGAGCGATATGTGACAATTAGGGGTGTTCAATATGATGGAGCGATATGTGACAATTAGGGGTGTTCAATATGATGGAGCGATATGTGACAATTAGGGGTGTTCAATATGATGGAGCGATATGTGACAATTAGGGGTGTTCAATATGATGGAGCGATATGTGACAATTAGGGGTGTTCAATATGATGGAGCGATATGTGACAATTAGGGGTGTTCAATATGATGGAGCGATATGTGACAATTAGGGGTGTTCAATATGATGGAGCGATATGTGACAATTAGGGGTGTTCAATATGATGGAGCGATATGTGACAATTAGGGGTGTTCAATATGATGGAGCGATATGTGACAATTAGGGGTGTTCAATATGATGGAGCGATATGTGACAATTAGGGGTGTTCAATATGATGGAGCGATATGTGACAATTAGGGGTGTTCAATATGATGGAGCGATATGTGACAATTAGGGGTGTTCAATATGATGGAGCGATATGTGACAATTAGGGGTGTTCAATATGATGGAGCGATATGTGACAATTAGGGGTGTTCAATNAACTACAAAGATTTTAAGTTGTACTTAAAAAATCGTCTGTTAGAAATTGCTCCCTATAGCCTACAGGAGTTCACCAACTAACTTTTTTTCTTTCTTTTTCAGGTACCTACTAATAACAATTTCAGTTTTCTTTACAGGTCATTTTAATTTTGCAGTTTATTTCAATTTTGTCAATCCAATTTTCTGTTTTGATTAACTTTTTTTTTATATACATATTTATAATTTTGTTGAATATTAAGGGTGGGGGGTATTTTGGTTCCCAATTTTGTAATGTGTCAGAGGTTTTTTAACCCTCTGAAACACAGTAAATAATAATAATAATAATAAAATCACCCACGTGGTGTTAAAATAATCATAATAATTATATTAATTTGCGAAAAAGTTTCAATCGTAGGTATAATTACAAATCTTATTCATTTTACATAATGAAAAGAAATAATTTTAAAAAAATGATCACAAAAAATAATATTAAGTCACTCGATTTTTTTTTTTTTTTTAAGAAAATTTTACGTAAAAAAAACTAAAACATTTGACTGAATTAAATTTTCTTTTTTTGAAAAAGTATATAAAAAAGAGGTCAATGTTACATACGACGAAAATGCGAAGATTAACTGAATAGTTTTTCTCGATTTTCACTGATGTACGAAGAGAAAAATCTGCAGAATGAAATTCTTTGTTCGGTTTGATGCGCATTCGCAGAAATATAATGAAGATTTACATTGTATAAGGTAAGTAGATGTAAGTATTTAGTCTTTTGTAAAAACTTAATCTAAACAAAAGATGAAAAAAAGGTGTAAAAAAAGATAGGTAGGTACCTGCGTGATTAATTATTTGAAAGAAGAAGAACTTTTGTAAAAGTTTGTGAGACGTTTCAAATGATATACAGTTAGTTGTGTGTTGTATATCTTCTAGGGACCAATTTTATGACAGTACCCCTTAGGCAGGGTTAATTTTGCTCCAATAAATGGAGTTTTATTTTTTTTTAAAGAAAATGAGGGAGCAAAATCTTTTATTTTGAATTTGACGGAATTTGGCAAAACATTCACAAAAACTGTGCATAACATGAGGTCAAAATGAAAGAATTTGGCAAAACCGCGGCATCTGAAACGCTGTAAGAGTATAATTATATTTTAGGATGCCTCCTATTTTATTAAAATCCAGTCCAGTTTTTATGAATGAGTATTAAATTGAATCTGTCAATCTAATACGAATTGAAGGTATATCAGTGGGGACTGACTGAAGCTTTTTACTTTATCTTCCCATTTTCGAAGTATAGGTTTTCTGGACGAATTATGACAAGTGACGACTTTATAGATACCGAAAAAAGAGTCTAGAAAAAATGTGTGTCCATCTGTCCGCAAATCGTGTTCGCGCATCTACATATAGAGACATTAGATATTATTGGTTCGATTTTGATGAAATTTGGTACCAATATTCCTTGAGGCCACAATTCGAGAAAAAACTTTAATATTGGAGATAGCACCTTCTGGGGTCCATTTATGGGTCAAAAGGGGTCATTTTGGGGTGACCGTCTAAAACCCAAACGAAAAGTCCGATTTTGATGAAATATGAAACAGACACTCTATGTAACATATTATCGACAAATTTTGGCTTTCATGGGTCTATCTGGGGGTCCTTTATGGCACCAAACCTGAAATTCGGGTCACCCCCTTCAAAATAGCAATAGAGCTCTAATTTTGATGAAATTGAAAATAGTGAGCCTTTGTAACATATCATCGACAAATTTTGGACCTCATGGGGCTATTTTCATCTGGGGGTACTTTAGGGCACAAAACGTCAAATTCCTGACACTCTACTAAAAGCGGCAATATAACTCCAATTTTGCTGAAATTTAAAACAGAGTGTTTGTAACCTATCTTCGACAAATTGTGAACCTCATGGGGATATCTTCATCTGGGGGCACTTTGGGGCACCAAACCTCAAAATCGGGTCCCTTCTATAAAAGTGACAATATCACTCCAATTTTGAGAAAATTTAAAACAGAGACTGTTTGTAACATATCACCGACAAATTTGGGACCTCATGATGGTATTTTCATTTGCCACTTTTTATGCCGCTTTTTAGCGGTTTTCGCATATCCTGCTTAAAATGAGAACGGTAGTACCTAGAAGACTTGTGCCTTTTCATATCAATTTCATACAAAAAATTGAAAAATACAACTCAGGTTGAAGTGTAATATATTGTTGGCCACTAATTAGCGGTTGTAGGCCGCTTTTTGGCGGTTCCGCCTAAAATCGGAATGAAAAGAGGTAGAACTTGAAATAGTGTGCCTATTCATATCAATTTCAAACAAGAAATTGAAAAATACAACTTATGTTGAAGTGTAATATATTGTTGACTGCTAATTAGCGGTTGAATGCCGCTTTTTGGCGGTTCCGCTTACAACCACAACGGAAAGAGCTAGAACTTGAAATATAGTGTCAATTGATATCAATTTCATATAAAAATTGAAAAATAGAACTTAGGTAAAGTTTAATATATCGAGAAGTGTAATAAAATTGTATTTCCGCCCTGGGGACTTCAAAACGTGTTTTGGATTGAAAACTCGACATCGAAAATTTTAGCCCTTTACAATAATTGTGTGATGTACACAATTTTTTTCTAAGTATTCATTAGTAAAAATAGGCTTATGTACGCATTTTTTGTAACTTTGTACAATAAAAAATATTAAGTCCAAATGTTGATACGAACATAACAGCCCCAAAAAATAAAAATATTTCCCACACCTATTCCCCTCGTTTTCGTGTCAAATCATCAAAATATTATGATGTGGTCATCCATAGAAAATGTCATCATTTTATGAATGGAAAAAATAGAGATATTTTTTGTGAAACTGTGGACATAAAACGGAAAGTAGTAAGCATGACCGGATGCTCATTTTTTTACCTTCGGTGACCTTTTTTTTTTTACCCTCTGAAAAATAATTTGTCCGTCAAATTCAATTTTCACCTTCTCCAGACAGAGTAAGTTAACGACAATGTATTAGTGTACATCTAAGAAATGTTGTCACAAAGATGAAAAATAATCAATTTTCTGTTAAGAAAAAGCCCAAATTTCGAGTTTCAGTATTCTAGACTGCCAAAAAAAGGCAGACAGCATTAAAATTTCGTCAGACAGCATTAAAATTTCGTGACACCTCCAATATATACAATTTACCAAAATTTCGAGACTGTTCTCCTTTAAGGCATCAGGATATTTGAAAACTGCCAATCGGCCAAAAACTGCTAAAAATGGGCACGAAAATGACACATGCAAAAAACTGAACAGGCACCAAATTTCAATCTCTAGCTTCATTTTATTCTGGACAAAAACCGGTAGAAAAAGTGAAAAAAACTGCCCATGATAAATTCATTTTCAACAAAAAAAATCTTTGACCGCCATGCATAATATTGTCACATACAGGCACCAGATTTTAAGGTCTTGTTCTTACAGTTCTCGTTTTAGAAAGAAAAAAAGCAACAGGAAAACACTAAGAAGCGGCAAAAACCACCAATAAATAAATGGTACGGAAACGCGTTCTACACTTTATCTTCTTTGTTTCAACTAAAATAGGCAACCTTCGACTGTTGTCTCTGTTCCGTATTGAAGATATTATTACTTAATTTATAGCAAGAAAAAATATATATTTCAATTCGTTTTGGAAGACTTGGCTGTCATCGCTGTTCTTTAGTAAAATATTAGTTTGATTAAATTCGGTAGCCTTTGGCTGTTGTCACAGCTTGTAAATGTAAAGTATCAATTGAATTAATACTACAAGCTGTGACTACAGCTCTAGTAAAGCGCAGAGAATTGAGGGCGTGAAACCCACGTCATGAATGACCTCAGATGTTAAACTGACGTTGTTAAGCCAGCGTGAAACCCACGTCACGAATGACCTCGGATGTTAAATTGACGTTAAGCCAGCGTGAAACCCACGTCACGAATGACCTCAGATGTTAAATTGACATTAAGTCAACGTGAAACCCACGTCACGAATGACCTCAGATGTTAAATTGACATTAAGTCAGCGTGAAACCCACGTCACGAGTGACCTCAGATGTTGAATTGACGTTAAGCCAACAAAAGAGGTATGAAATAATAAACGAACATTTACCAGAATCAGGCAATTAGGCTTAACTTTTTCATGAGGAAAAGAGAAAGAAAAACTTTTGAAACGTTTTCTTTTAATTTTTTGAAAATGCTTAAGTTGAACAATGGGGGAAAAATAAAAAAAAAACAGTAGAAAGAAAAGTGTGGCACCTAACCCACATTTCTTTTATTGTGCTCGAGACACTCCAGGGAAAAGTGATCAAATCAAATACCAAAATAATTTTGTTATTTACCTACAATAGAATGTACATACGATAAAACTACGTAGATTACGGCTACATTTTGCCTCTTTTAAACAAAGCATTGAAAATATTGGCTTTGAAACCTTAACCAGAATTTTGTGGTATAAACTGTGTTCGAATACTTTATAGGTATGAATATTTTTTCTTCTCCGTCTAAGAAGATCCAAACTCTAGTCTCTATCTAGTACAATATCTCCAAGAAGTCCTAGCGGAGGCCTTGTAACTTTTGAATGACTTGGCATTTTTGAATTCTCATTGACCCTAGGGATAGAAAAGGGGCCATGGTTATTCGATTGGTGATAGTAAAATACAGGTTCGATCCTAGGAAATGGCATTTTTTAAATACAAGTTTCGGTTTCTCAAGAATTTTAAATGGAATGGTACAAATTTTGGTACCAGACAGATACTATTATTTTTTTTTGGAGCAAGTTACAAACTTAAAATGTTGTTTAATATAATTTAAAAAGGCTTTTTAAACGTTTTAGGGGTGGAAAATTAATTAATTCACTTTAATTTTTATTTATTTTGAAAAAAACCTTTTTCTTCCGGTACCAGACAGATACTATTAATTTTTTTTGGAGCAAGTTACAAACTTAAAATGTTGTTTAATATAATTTAAAAAGGCTTTTTAAACGTTTTAGGGGTGGGAGATTAATTAATTCACTTTAATTTTAATTTATTTTGAAAAAAAAACCTTTTTCTTCCGTATTTATTGAACTATTTGAATATATTGAACTGAAGCAGACATAGTTGTACCAATATGAAAAAAGTCCAGTGCAAGTTTGTTTATTTTATCAATATAAGCGTTTAGATGAACGTCTCCCCCCCCCCCGAGAGGTTAGGAAACGTTTTGATCGGCCATGCCTCGATTAAACTTGTTCTTCTCATAAAGTCGCTCCCTAAAATCTCTTGCGCTTTCTCCAAAGTTTCGTTGATTTTCAAGCAATAAAATTGTGAATTAAACATTTAAAATTGAATTTTCTCGTATTTTCCACTATTTAATCGTGAAAATTAACCTTCTACTTTCAATTAATCATATTTTAAGTTAGGTTAGTTGCTTAGAAAAAAAATAATAGTATCTGTCTGGTCCCCCAATTTTATTTTTTATAAAGTTGGAATAAACCAAGGACTAACTATCCCTTACAATTTTGAAAAAAAAAACAGGGGCGGAGATAGGGGGTCTGAATTTTTATTTTCCTACACCCTGTATAACGGTCCCGATTTCGAGCGTCAATGTAAAAGTTCAATTATTGTGTTGCAAAAAAGGTTACTCATCTACTGAAATCATCAAAAGCACACATTTTCATTTTTATCAGTGTCGTAGACTGTGACAAAGGCAAATCCCATTTTTCCTCAGGAGGTTAAATTCAGGCCGTTTAGAAAACGGGAGTTTTCGGGTAGAAATTTTGAAGTTAGTGCTAGAGAAAAAGTAATTTTAGCAAAAAAAAGATAGATACATTAATCTTCTCATTTTTTAAATCCGGTAATTCTGGGACACAGTGGCGGTGCCCGGAGAATCCAAGAAATAGAGGGCCCAAATGATTTTTTAGGTCCCCCCTGTCGAAAAAAGTTGGACGACATGACCCGCGCCGCCACTGCCGGACATGCTGTATAGAAAATATCTTTTATAGCAGCAGGTTTTTGAACAGCCCCACTCTCTATCTCTCTCCAATCATAATAATTGGAAATGATTGATCGTTGAACATCAGCAACGTTAAGTACCAAACCACTTGACAATGTTCAAGGGGAATTCTGTCGTGTAGGAACAAAAATAAAAATTGCTGAATTGCTGAATCATCTCTCGTCTCAATACCTGGCTTAACTTTTTATACTTTTTCCTTCTTTTCTCTCCTCATAAGATTTTATTAGAAAGATTTTTTTCCTCACTCTGTGAGCCTTTTCTTAAAATTATAAAAAAGAAAATAATAAAAAGGTCTACTCGCAAAAAAGACTGCTTATTATTTTTATGGCTTTGACTCTTTATCTTGTACAATTTTAGTGGAAATTTGAATATTTCTCTTTTGTTATTTTTATGATATGCTCGTCGACTGATATCGGACTGATATTTTTTCTTCTTTGAACAAATAGGATGTAAGAAGCATGCATCCGGAATATAAAATTTTCAAATCATGCTTTATACATCTACACTGAGAAAATGATACTAATACCGGAAGTTTAGTAATATGAAATTTAGTTGTCAATTTTTTTCAATTGGGCGCTTTAATACTTTTCAATTGCTGTATTAGAACAGTTCGGTCCCAACAACTAATCAACTATTATATTCTGTCCATTATTCCATAAAGGAACCTCTTTTTTACTTTAAAAAGAGGTTTCTTCATGGAATAATGGTTAATATTTTTGATATTTTGAAAAGAAAAAAAATTCATGTACTTTAACAGTGACAATCTACCTCGGGCGGTAATCGAGCTTCCAATCTCAACTTCGAGCGACAAATGCCCTCTCTTGACTAGCAAGCAAGACTGTTTCGATTCACTTTGATTAAACAAGATTTCATCAAACGAGCAACAGGATATAACATCCCCTAAAAAAATCCATGCATTTAGATAACTCCAACGCACGCCCTTTATATTACTAGGTATGAATACGTCACTGTTATTTTAGGCAGCTCAGTTTCTGATAATTGTAGAAATTACCATTTCATTAATATTTCTACATAAATTTTTTCCCAAATTATCAAAAATATTAGCTATTATATTCCACGAAGGAATCTTAGTCCACTATATCGTTCTAAGTCCAGAACCGTAGGTCCGATTTTCGTGTTAATGGTTTCATTGGAATCCTGGCTAAAAATTACACCGAAAATCACTATCATTTTTATTTTGTGACATACTGGGAGGATATGCCAAGCGTATGTCGAAATTTACATTTAAAATCCTATGGGACAACTAGAAAGTACAAACCCAGTACAAAACTTTCGTCGGTAATATAAACAAAAGAGTACGTCACTATCTGCCTTAGGTTCCAGGTTCAATTCCTACTTTGAGAAGATTTCTATCACCTAAATCCCTAATAAATTTTAGAAAAAGCTATGAAAGGAAAAAAATAACATTTCAGATATTTTTTTATAATATCAGATGAAGAAACGCGAGTATACCTATATCATCAGTTTTTCCACTGTATTTTTTATTTTATTTTTCTTCTTTCCTGAAGTTCAAGAAATAAAGTAGCTTTGGTACGTAAATTTACCCATTGATGAAATGAGAAATCAAAATGTTTATTTTAATTAGTTTTATTAGATAAAAATCTTCTCAGATCAGGATTCTAACCTGAAACCTCAGGGTACATAGTGGCGCAGACTTCCGTTTACAAATACTCACCAATCCTAAAAGTTTTTTAAACCGTTAGTCGGATTGTCTTGAAAATGGTTTCAATACATTTTTTGATAAAAAATCTGGTCTAAACATCACACGAATTTCCTTATCTATAACATATTTGAGACGTGTACAATATATAAATTTGGTATATCGAAGAAGAAGAAAAATCGCTTTTACCGTTTACCGTTTTTTTGGCCAAACTCGTGGAAACTGCTAAAAAATAGTGAACACCGCCAAACTTAGATTCAATTTCAACCAAAAGTGTCACCAAATTTTAAGCTCCAGCACTTACCGTTCTCTTGCCGGGTTGCCGGTTTGCAGCCAAAGGTGTCTACGCGCAATCAATTCATAAACGTAATAATGGAAAGGCACCCATTTTTGAAGTTCTAGCTCTTACCGTTCTGAGATTTGCGCTCTGGGGACTCTAAAACGTGTTTTAGAGTCCCCAGAGCAAAATGAGAATATCAATAATAATAACATAAGGAAAGTAAAACATTTCAGCAAAAATACATGGATAGCATATGTCGTCGAAATTTCAGTAACCACTGGGAAAATTTCTAGGCCATAAAATAAATCCCATGTTTATTCTTATGGTACGGATACAAAGTTAACACACTGTATAACTTTCAGGAGGGGAGAGTCGAAACTTTCGTCTTAAAACTTAACAACAGCACAAAGCAGTAACATCGAAATGCCATAATAACGTTTTTATCGAAATGACATTATCGCAAAGGTTGGAGTGAAAAGAAAAATTAAATGCTGTTTCTTTGTGTTATTATGTCACAACTTTAGTGCTCTTCCCAATATCTATCATTATCCAAATTTAACTTTACCTAACAATATTGGCGCTTGGTCGCTATGTGAATTTATCTCCATAGCTACTCATTGTCCTCACGAGTACTGAGTGAGCCCCGAAAAATTCAAACCACATTGACAAATTATTGCTCCTGCTAGAATTCGAAAACCTGGGTTTCTCAATTGCAAAGGGCTAGTGCAGTGACCAAGTCATGAGTTTCAAGAACGATATGAGGGAAAGAGTAAAATATTTGCTAGAAAATTTGCTAGAAAATATTTCGCAATAAATAATTTGTATTATTTAACGGGGCGCCCCAATAAATTTGACCCCGGAAATTGGAATTTGAGGTCAACATTGTATTTACTTACACCCAGTAGTTATATTCAAAAAAATATACTTTTTCTTCCAAAAATTTGAAGCATACAAAATAATTATTTTTGATCGACTGCCAGAAATAGAAAACTCAAACAAAACGTGTACGGTGTCAAATGAATCTGCCAAGTTCTCCATCTGGCAACGGTAAATTCAATTTACCTTAACTTACCCTTGTTTGCTAACTCACCTCTTAACTACACCTTCAATTGTTGAAGATATTAAAAACCTATCGATTGGTGATAGAGAAATCCAGGTTCGATCCTCGGAAATGGCATTTTAAATTTTAAATGGATTTCAACAATTTTAAATGGAATGCTACCAATTTTATTTTTTAATTTAAAAGATGGAATAAAATAAGGGTTAACTTTCATTTACACTTTTCGAAGAAATCAGAGGCGGAGATAGAGGGTCTGAATTTTTATTCCGTTATACCCTGTATAATGGCCCCAGTTTCGACCTTCGATGTTTAAGTTTAATTAATGTGTGTCCAAAATTACACATTTTCATTTTTATCGGTGTCGTACACTGACAAATTCAAATCTCATTTTCCTTGGGGAGGTTGCATTCAAGCCGTTTATAAACCGGGCGTTTTCGGGAAGGAAGTCTGAACTAAGGTTATGATTTAGTACAAAGAGCAAAGAGTAGAAAGTAATCTAAATATGGGAACATTTTAGCAAAAAATAATAAAAATTAACATTTCAAAATTTTTCATTCTTCGGGCACCCCTGTAAAAGAAATGAGACGGCTAATATTAATTTGTTATTTTATGCTAAAATGTCATATTTAAGTTACTTTCTATCGTTTGTTCTAAATCATAGACTTTCTTTAGTTCTACCCGAAAATCCCGCTTTCAAAACTGCCTGATGAATTTGACGTCCTGAAGAAAAATGAGATTTGATTTTGTCAGTCTGCGACACTGATAAAAATGAAAATGATGATTACGAGTGGATATAAGTAACCTTTTTAAGGAAAACAGTAATTGAACATTTACATCGAAGGTCGAAACCTGGGCCAATATACAGGGTGTAACGAAATTCAGACCCCTCTATCCCCCCTGATTATTTTTTTTCAAAAAGTGCAAATGGAAGTTCTTTCTTATTTTACCTCATCTTATTTGGTTTAACGTCTCTTTAACATCTATTGTTTACTCAGAACGGGGGATTCACCCTCCATTCGCTGGAAACTTGCAAACCAGCTAATAACCACATTGACCGCACCCAGCCTGGGTTGGGCCGGAAAAAAACCAGCATCACGGGGGGCGCGAACCCACGTGGACACCCATATGGTACAACCTCGTTGGACGTAGCTTAACTTCAGTGATCTAACGGGAACTGGTGTATTCAAAGTACCATAGACGCTGGCTATTTCATCTTTTAAATTAAAAAATTGAAAATAAAATTGGTACCATTCCATTTAAAATTGTTGAGAAACCGAAACTTTTGTTTAAAAAATGCCATTTCCGGGAATCGAAACTGGATTTTATTGTCACCAATCGAATGACCATCCTGGGACTAGGATCAATCAGAATTAAAAAATGCTGATTCAAAAGTTACAGAGCCTCCGCTATGGGACTTCTGGGACATACTGTATAATAATATAGAATGTCATTCTCTGGGGAATGGGGATTAAATTCAAAAGGTTTCTGAACCTCAATAAATATTTTTACTTTCTTTATCCTATAAAAAGTAAAGTATTGTAATGGGCTGAAATTTTCGATGTCGAGTTTTCAATGCCAAAACACTTTTTGGGGTTCTCAGAGCCCAAATCTCGAGTTTCAACCATTGGTCCGTGTGTGTGTGTGTGTGTGTGCGCCTGTCTGGCCGTCTGACTGTGAACAAGATATCTCAAGAACGGCAAGTCCCAGAGACTTGTTGGTTTTTATGTCAGTTTTATGCAACATGAAAGGCAAAATAAGCTTTTGGTGGAAATCGAATATACCGTTGGCGGTTTTATGCCGCTTTTTAGCGGTCTTCGCACATCCTGCTTCAAATGAGAACGGTAATAGCTAGAACTTTAAATATCAATTTCATACATCAAATTAAAGAATACAACTTAGGTTGAAGTGTAACATATTGTTGGCTGCTAATAAGCGGTTGAGGACTGCTTTTTGGCGGTTCTGCCTAAAACCAGAATGGAAAGAGCTAGAATTTGAAATTTGGTGCCTATTTACGAGTATATCAATTTCATACAAGAAATTGAAAAATACAACTTCGGTTGAAGTGTAANTGATTTTCAAGTCTAAAATTTGTACGGCACAATGAGACTCCAAATATGACATACACACTGATTTTCAAGTCTAAAATTTGTACGGCACAATGAGACTCCAAATATGACATACACACTGATTTTCAAGTCTAAAATTTGTACGGCACAATGAGACTCCAAATATGACATACACACTGATTTTCAAGTCTAAAATTTGTACGGCACAATGAGACTCCAAATATGACATACACACTGATTTTCAAGTCTAAAATTTGTACGGCACAATGAGACTCCAAATATGACATACACACTGATTTTCAAGTCTAAAATTTGTACGGCACAATGAGACTCCAAATATGACATACACACTGATTTTCAAGTCTAAAATTTGTACGGCACAATGAGACTCCAAATATGACATACACACTGATTTTCAAGTCTAAAATTTGTACGGCACAATGAGACTCCAAATATGACATACACACTGATTTTCAAGTCTAAAATTTGTACGGCACAATGAGACTCCAAATATGACATACACACTGATTTTCAAGTCTAAAATTTGTACGGCACAATGAGACTCCAAATATGACATACACACTGATTTTCAAGTCTAAAATTTGTACGGCACAATGAGACTCCAAATATGACATACACACTGATTTTCAAGTCTAAAATTTGTACGGCACAATGAGACTCCAAATATGACATACACACTGATTTTCAAGTCTAAAATTTGTACGGCACAATGAGACTCCAAATATGACATACACACTGATTTTCAAGTCTAAAATTTGTACGGCACAATGAGACTCCAAATATTACATACACACTGATTTTCAAGTCTCTAGCTCTTACTATTTTCTTTTTAGACAGGATCAATGAACACCGCTAAAAAACGGAAAAAACACCATTCGATTGCACCCAAAAGTTTCGGAACACAATTACACCCTAAACTGGGCATATTTACCAAATCGGTTAACGCTAAGTGGTAAAAGTGCCCATCGCGGCGGAAAACGGATTATTTTTATTCGATTTTTGGATTCTACTTACCTTGACACGTAAAATATCAGATTTTGAGGGGGGGGGGGATTATTTTGTCACATTCCAAAGTTTCATTATTGAAAAGGGTCAAGTCCTGAAAATACATGTGAAATATATAAGGCATTATTATAGAAGAAAAATACACATGCGTGGATATAGGGGAGGGCCCGGGGGGCACGTGCCCCCCCCAGTTTTTTTCAGCGGGTGGTATTTCTCAAATTTCATTATAGCTAATCACGTATTTTTTTTTTTTAATAAAATGAATGGTGATCCTCTGTGTCTTTTAGCCCATTGCGCGGGGGGGTGGGGGCATGAGCCCTAAATAATTCCCAATCCTGAGACTAAATAGAAATGCGTTAATTAAAAATTGTCAAAAATTCAAAAAAACACCGGGGAGATGTGTTGAAGCAACTTTTTTTTTAAAAAAAAAAAACGGTCCATCATGGGTCCATGTTGGAAAATTGTACATACGCAATAAAGACATGGCCGTAAAAACGTTTCATAAACTCTCTAATTGGGTTAAAATTGATTAAATTTTTTTTTGGATGGCCTCAACACATCTCCCCGGTATCAGACCCGTTATTGATACTGAGTAGATAAAATGAGAGAGAGAAACTGCAATCGAAAGATCTCATGGTCAACGTTCAACTAGGTGCTTTGATATTCCCTAGAATGCATGTTGAAGCCATGAAAGGCATTTGTGATAAGCTCTACAAATTTTAACAAATTAGGTATCGAACCTCGATAAACATTGCATTAAAAAGTACTGCCCAGGACTCAAACCCCCGGCCTCTAGGTTACGAGTCCCTCCCTCTCCCTCCTTTGCAAATTTTCTATTGGGTATATTGTGCGATTGTGCCCCCCCCCAAAAAAAAAACAATAGGGCTATATCCACGCATGTATAGTTCCTAAAATTTAATCATTTAACGTGCTTTTTAAATCAATGACAGCCAGCGTCTTGAATTCACCAGTTCCCGATAGATTGCTGAAGTTAAGCAACGTCCAGCGAGGTTGTACCATATGTCTTCGCGCCCTTATGATTCTGGCTATTTTGGCAGCCCAACCCCGGCTGGGTGAGGTCAATGTGGGTAGCTGGTTTGCAAGTTTCCAGAGCGAATGGAGGCTGAAACCCCGTCTTAAATGACCAAGAGATGAAAAAGAGACGTTAAGCCAAATTAAAAAAAAAATCAATGACACAATCCAGAAATATTTGTTTTAATTCTTCGAAAAAAGAAAATCAAATATGGCGGAAAATTTCGGCTCCCCCTTTGTTATAGTTTGTTCAATTGTCCGAAATGATCGCCACTCCGAATTGATGGAAGAAGACAGTCCCATCCGATTTATTGTACACACATAACGAAATCATGTGGCTAGCTTAAAATGCTAATTTATAATGCGACCTCAAACCACAGATTAGGCATAACAAGTAATATTATGAAAAGTGCATGCAAATAATTTGATAAATTATAAAAAATAGAAGAAGCGGGGGAAGTTGGGGCAGAAATAACCTGAAATATGACCAATTTTTGGGGCTGATTGGAAGGGAGATCAAAATTAATTTTACATCATCAAACAAATCCCCCTACTCGAAAGTGGTGTTCATTTTTTTTAAAACAAAAATGCTCTCACTCTGGCATCAGGGGTGAAAAACTATCGATAGTTTCAGATATCTTTTTGGTGAATACGTTTGGAATTGTCACGAAAAAAATAGCCTCCCTCAAAATTTGATATTTTTCGTTATTTCTTTTATTTGAGGCATCCCCCAACTTCTGACAATAAAATTGACATTTCTAACTAAGTGTAACAAAGCCATGTTCCAAATAATAATGCTTTTATCACCTATTATAATATCTATTGTGTTTTTTACTTTCCTTGTCTTATAAAAAGAAAGTATTGCCAGAACCAGAGACGTAACTAGGTTTTTCAGCACCCGGGGCAAGCACCCATTTTGGCGCCCCCTCTTACCAGGTTTAAACAAATATTCAGCAAATCTGTATAAAAGCACCCAACACACAAATAATCGGTATATGTTGGTTTATTGTCAATTGAAAAAGGGCACCAAGGGCGGTCGTACTTTGGAAGCGACTATACAAGCTCGAGCTACTACCAGCGACTGATCTAAATGAATGTAGGTTAATAGAATCTCGTCCACGTCTCTTGGTCTTTGGAGACGGGGATTTTATTCTTGAAACTTAACAAACCAGTTCAGCAAGCCTGGGTGAAGCAGGAAAATCATCACGAGGGCGCAAACGTACGTGTACTCCCACTTGGTAAAATCTAGCTGGACGTTGCTTAACTTCTAATCTGATGTATTCAACGTGCCATAGACGGTGACTCTGGCTGAATTTAAATTTTAATTTGTATATTATATTACGTACTAGCTGTTTCGCCCGTGCTTCGCTACGATTCTTATATTGCTATTTTTGTTTTTCAAGGACAATGGAAATTCGGGGCGTATTGGTTTGTGTCCACCCTGTATATCGCAACCTTTAAAAATCAAGATTTAAATGTTTAACCAACCGCCTTAGCCTTAATTTTTATTTTACCCGTTCCCGGTTTCGAACTCGTAACTCTGGAATGGCTGGCCATACCTTTGCAGAAACTGTCCTAAAATAAGGACTAAACAGCCACCTAAAACTTTCTCGCTTTGAGTTGATATGTTGTCGCGACAAAATTTAAGATATCGGACCGTCACTGTCCCATTTTGGAGAAGAAATTAGAACTCGAAAACGGTTTGACATATTTTAGTTCTAATAATTTTCCTGGGGTCGTAGAACATGATTTTTTTTTGGGGGGGGTCCATTCCCATCAATTTTTTCGCTATTTGTTACCGTTTGGGCTGTGGTATTGTAACAGGCAACCCCTCATACTTAGGTACATGGTACATAGGTACACGCAAATTTCTGATTTATATATTAAGAAGATGACATCCAGAGTTGCTCCATGTCTATGCAAATGCATAAGTCATACATGTGCTTACATAAATTATGAATATCGGGCCTGATGAGTGTTGCGTTGAACAAACAGGATTTTGGTTCAATTAAAAATCTACTTATTATAGAAAATATCTCACAAATCAACATTGTTTGTAAAATATTTTTAGGAAAAGTGAAATATTAATAAATTAAAAGAATATTTAAAATTATGATAAAGAAAAAAATATATACCTTTTAAATTTCGGCAAAGAAAAAATACAGTTTTCAAATTGTGATAATGAAAAAGTACGACTTTTAAATTGTGATAATGAAAAAGTACGACTTTTAAATTGTGATAATTAAAAAAAACTCGTCTCTTAAATTGTGATACTTGAAAAACGTAATGAAAAATATGTCTTTTAAATTGTGATTTGGAAAAAAATCATCTTTTCAATTACTATACGCTAAAATAATTATTTGGTGTCCATTATTAACAGCCTTCACATTTACGAGTACCTAATTGTGTGAAAATGAACGCGAGTATTTTGATTTTGTTTCTTTTGTTATTTCATTCGAGCTGTTTGGAAACATCAAACAATTATACAACACAAGGGAAAACGTGTGATAGTTCCAAAGAGTTATTAAATTACAAAGGTAAGATTGGCAGTAAGGTAATATTTTACAACGGATATAATAATCCGAGAATAGAGAGAAAAAAAACTCTGCCAATATATGACACATAGGTTTATTATTTTACTCTGGCTGAAAAAAAATTCCCCATCCCCTCCAAAATTTGATATTTTACGTTTCAAGGTACTACCCATATGCAAAATTTTAATTTAATTTATCAATGTGAAGTAACTCTAATTTGCTGATCTCATTCTATCTTTTGTTTAAAGTGTAGTTTTTTTTTTGCTGGATATCCTTCCTAACACCAAACCTTCTGTATTTGCAGGGGCCTATAGGACCCCCATTTAATGAAGGCATGTTCCACTCGGTTCCCGCCATTTTCCGTCGGCTGCACCGTGATGTGCACTTTTGCCCTAAGCAGGAAATGGTACAGCTAAAAAGAGAAGGCACTGAAAATAAAGGTTAGAGGGTTGTGTCATGTTAGAATTAAGGAAGGCAACGGCGACCAATACGATTATGGTATACAGCAGGGCTGCCCAACCCGTCGATCGCGGAGTGATTTTGTGTCGATCACGTCCAGAGAGATGAGATGACGCTCTAAAAGTCTAAAAGCATACAAAAAAAATTGTAGCAATATAAAGTACAAAATAATTGTGAACGAGTTTTACATCTCACACAAGTTTACACATCTCTTATATTGAAATGTTACATTCACTCTTTCGCTCAACCGCTCAACTTACCAGAGTGAATCCGCTTTTTCTTACATGAAGATGACCAAAAATAAAAACCGATGGAGTTTAACCGACAAACACACCGAGCAATGCCTGAGCTGAGGATTATCGTCCTATTCACCAAACTTCAACAAACTTGTAAATGAGATGCAGTAAAACTTCTCATTACAAGGGCGTAGCCAGCATCTGGCCTAGGGGGGGGCAGCTGAGATTTTCATGTCGGGAGGGGGGGGGGGTCGATAAAGTAAATCGGTACTTATTTAATAATAAACCCCCAGGGGTAACTGATGATTCAGTTATTGGGGAGGGGCGACCCCAGGGCCTGTGATAAATATCGATAAAGGAAAGTGCCAAACCGGCGAAATTCAACTAGCAGGAGGAGTTTTACAATGGAAAAATATACGGAAAGCCCAAAAAAAAACAGATGGAACCTATACGTTTGTAACGTTTGTTAATTTTTTTGAATTTTCCCACCAAATTTACCAAATGCGATTCAACGATGCGACAAGTTTGCCACAGTTACATTTGATTGTTCACAGTGGGGCTGTTGGATTAGGGACATTTAACGTATTTCGGTACTTGATGAATTTTTTGCTTCCAAAAATCATTTTATCTAGTGTAAATTTAAATCGCCCCTTCCGTGCTGCATACTCTCGAGAATTTCTAGGGGGGGNTTTCAGGGGGGGGGCAGCTGCCCCCCCCCCCTTCCTACGCCCATGTCTCATTAGATAACTATTATTTGTTGATAGTTATTTTAGCCGTGTTATTTTCTCATGGTATTTTCTTTGAAATATTTCTCCTTTATTTGGAACCTTTTTAAGAACCCTTCGACAAATAAAGATAAAATTTCATGTTTATTCTCATTGTGTTCAAAAGTTGGGGGGGGCGATCGCGGCGATAGTAGATCTTCTTCGGTAAAGGTTGGGCACCCCTAGTATACAGTATACAGGAACCAGTTTCGAACACACCAAATAAAGAGGATAATATACAAAAGGTGAAATCTTACCTTGATCTAATGGAGAAGAGCAACGCTTGGAGATCCAGATTATATTTTAGCACACACACATAATACTGATCACACAAATTACACTAATAAACAATATGAAAAAATAGGTAGATTAAATATTAAAAAATATAAAATTTGGTTAAACTATAAAAAGAAAAATTGATAAATTAAAATTGGAGTAAAGTACTATTTACACCAGTCCGGTAGCCTCCGGCATTACACAAAACTTTTTCAAACAATCAGATTTGATTAGGTATTTTCTCCACCCTACCGACAGAAAATAATGTTCATCGTTTTTAACGATACTTTTTATCGTGTCGTGTCATGTTGGATCGCACGCTATCAAACTAGTGTAAATAGTACTTAAACTGGTATATAGTGTGACAAAAAACCTAAAAAATATTAAATTTATAAATGAAATGTTGGTCTACGAACACCTTATCCGATTTTGATGAAATTTAATTCATTCATTAGGTAGGTACCTATATTCTTAAAATAAGTTAGTTAATTAAAATAAATATAAAATCTATGGTCATTTCGCTACAATCAACAAAAATTACTCAATTGTCCCGAGTTGAGGATAAGTGTAACCCCAATAACACGCGTTCCGTACCCGAACGGACTCCCTTTCCAGTAGTCAAACATTTAATAACCTTGCATGCCAAAAAAACTAATCAGCTTGTTCAATTAATATAATGAATGTCCATAACTCCATACCAAGTTTCATCAATATCGGACATGGTGTTCGTGACACAATACTCGTACATACTTTTAAAGAAAATTTGTGAAGTTAAAATTAGACCACACTTCGTTGGTTCAAATACCTAAGTTAACTATAAATTTAGATTAATTTTTTATTAAATTTTAAGGCGAAATACAACAATTAAAACACCATATTAACAAAAAATTATACTAACTTTTAAAGAATTACATTTGAAGTTATAAATTTTAGGTGTTAAAACTAGGACCCAACCTCACTTTGTTGGATCAAAAACAATTTAAAATGACACATTTACAAATTAGATTCAGTTCATTAAAAGCGTAACACAAGAAATAAACCATTTTAATACAAAATTATATCTACTAAATTACATTATTTTGGATTATTAAACTTTTAAAAAAGACGCTACGCCGACGCCATTGTTATGCAAAGAACTTCCTTTATTTTCAAAGTGACAGACCGGATAAACTTTAAGTTAAAATAATTACAAATTATTTCTCTATATAAGTAATACGTAACTATTTATATCTATTTAAGTAATATCTACACAATCAAAAAATATAAACACTTCTAAACATGTAAAACAGTCGACTTTTAAAATTTGAATTAAATAATTAATTAGATAATTCGGAGAAACAATACTGAACGCACGCGCGTGCAACAAATACCGACACACAAGCTAACAACTAACGTATGATTGAACCTGACGGACATAATCATCAAGATGAGCAGATGAGTGCTAACAAAAGTCATACTTATTATTTCCAATTATATTTTTAAATTAAAAATAGTTTAAAATTATTTTCGTATGTAATTCATTATTTTAATTGTAGAATATAAATGAAAAATAATATTATATTTTGAAAATAATTATTTGTTTATTTTTAATTGAATAAGAAATTACAAGGAATTCAAAAGAGGGGGAAAATTTTTGACTTCTGTTTCGGTTTCGTACTTTGATTGTTGTATGTGATCAGGTAGAAATTAAGGGTTGTCAAAAAGGTTGTGCTCCAGGTAGAAATTAAGGTTGCCAAAAAATTAAATTTTCTTTGAAAAATGATTTCTTTTACTAGACATGACCTGGCTAATTATGATTCTGTGAAAAGTTAGGCTACTTATTTACATCATTTAATATTTTTTGCATGAATTTTATTTTTTAATTTTTCGAATATCAAAATATAGTTAAGGATGTTTAATTTAAGGAGCTCTTAAATGGGGATCAAATATTATTGCGGTCGCGCAAACAAAAATTTCAGTTTGTGAAAATTTCAGTGGCGCATTCAGGATTTTCATTTGAAGGGGGGGGTCAATTCGTCTTTTATCTTTAATACAAAGATGTACCCTATCGGTCAGGTCCGTAGCCAGCATAAAATTTAATTTGGGGGGGNGGGGGGGGTATGTTTAAAAATGAAATAGTTTTAATAAAACTTACATATTTCACCTAATTTTCTATAAAAGGTTGAAAAAAAGAGCTCCTGCCAAGCAAGTGTCAGTACATTCACGAGTATAGCCTCGACACCACAACGCTTATTAGGATCATCGGATTTTGAGGGTATGTTTGTGCGTGGGAAATTAGTCCTTTTTACTTTCCTCACTCTAAAAAAAGGAAAGTATTTTAATGGGCTGAATTTTTCAATGTCGAGTTTTTAAGGCCAAAACAAGTTTTGAGGTCCCCAGAGCCTAAGCCATTGGTTCGTGAGTGTGTCTGTCTTTATGTCTTTGAACAAAATATCTCAAGAACGGTAAGAAAATGTTTATGTATATGCAAATTATATGCCCGGAACGAACCACGTAGCTTTTGGTTGAAATCGAAGTTACTGTTGGCGTTCTCTGCAACTCTTAAGCCGTTTTAATTAATCCCGCCTAAAAAGAGAACGGTAAGAGCTTAAAATTTGTTCCCAATTCATATTACTGTTATGCATTGATTGCGTAAAAATACCTTTAGTTGAAGTTTAATTTACTGTTTTGCGGTTTTCATCGGTTTTCGGTCGCTTTTTGGCGATACCTGCCTAAAAAGAGAACGGTAAGAGCTAGAGCTTAAAATTTGGTGCCTATATATCAATTTCATGCATGGAATGCAAAATGACACTGTTCACAAAACACGGACTAATGGCAAAAACTCGAGCTTTGGCCTCTAAGGATCTAAAAACGTGGTTTGGCATTGAAAATTCGACATCGAAAATTTCAGCAAATTACACACCAGATTATTGGTTAGTCATACCTACCCATCACTAAAATCGTCAGTTTAGTCCGGTCAAAATATGGGGAGGAGTGGATACAATCTTTGGGATTTTGAGGGTATGTTTATGCATGGCAAGCGTACAGTCATACTTATCCCTAAAATAGTCAGTTTAATCCGGTCAAAACATTAGGGGGAAAATAAAGATCCTAATACAACAAATAACTAGATACCCTTGAGTTCCACTAAATTAGGTAGTTATTTTTTATGTTAATTGTTCTACAGAGGTGAAATGGTGAGAAAGATATTTTGACTTATATACCCCCTTACCGTACGAAAGGTGCCAGTTTCGATCACTGTATGCGCATGCAAACTTGAATATATATTTTCCATTCTGGGTTGGGGGTGTTACTCCCCCCCCCCNTTTCTTGTGGGTACATCGGTTAATGAACCTGGATCTCACCGTTTCCTATCCTTGTAGCTTTTTAAAAATCAAAAATTCCAAGCCGTTCAAAAGTTAAGATAGGGGGGTGACCAGTCATTCTGGGACCCACTGTATAACTTTGAACTTTCTTTGGTTAACCACAACTAGTGGTAATACAAAGCCTGTAGAAATTAGTTTTTTGCTTTCTACCACCTAATTTACAAACGAATCATAACGAATATGATCGAATATTCAATTAACTTCGGCAACATTCGTTTTTTTTTTTTTAGGGGGAAGGGGTTTGTTGACATTAATTATTTGTTTTTAGTTCTGCGAGTTTGTTGTTTGTTTTTAATTTGAGTTACTTACTTATTTGATTGTTAAAGGTTAAAGATTGTTAATTATTGATTTTTCATCGATTTTGCAATGTTTTATTTATCTTTATTGTTATTTATGAATATTTAAAGTGATGTTTTTTTTCATATACTTAGGTATTGAAATTTGTGTGATAATTCTTATCTACAATTATGTGTTTACAAAAAAAATGTAAATAATAAGAAATAACTACCTGTAGGTGAGTTATATTTAATTTACAATGCCTCCTTCCTCTGTAACAGAACAATTCGTAAAAAAAATTTATTAGTGAAAAGTCAAGCTACAACCACAAGTACCTAAGCAAAGAACAATATTCCCTTCCTTCGGTTTTCGACATCCCGAACCAACCATACCACACCGTTTGTTTTTAAACCACATTTGTCCGCCTAGGACATCTTGGCGGTCTGCATTAAAGATAACCGAAACATTGCTGAATAAAAACTCTTGTTCAAAGGGCCATAAAAAATATTCAAAATAAAATATCACAAAACAATTGTGTAGAAGGAAATATTGGCTCATTTGATCTATCTCATTATTAATTTTTGAGGCAAAAAGTTCTATGCAAAATTAGCTGTTTCGCCCGTGCTTTCCAACGATTCTTACATCGCTATTTTGGTTTTTCAAGGACATTGTAATTTTTTTTGGGGGGGGGAAGAGAATTTGTTTGTGTCCACCCTGTATATTGTAGTTTAAAAAAATATATTTATATATGTTGCGCTAGGTGCCTTATAGACATGGCCGTCCTGACTTTTTTGGTACCTATTCTCTAAATTTTATTTTGCCCGCCCTTAGTTTTGAACTCGTAACTCCGGAATAGCTGGTCATACCTTTGCAGAAATGCAGAAAATGGCCTAAAATAAGGACTAAACAGCCACCTAAAACTCTCTCGCTTTGAGTACCTAGATAATATGTTGTCGCGACAAAATTTAAAATATCGGTCCGTGCCTTGCCTATTTTTGTGAATATTTTAGAAATTTGGCCGTAACAACAAAACGACTTGACATATAATTTTTAAGTGCTTCCTAAGATCGTAGACCATGATTTTTTTGGTGAAGGGGAGGGGGGGGGGGCATTACAATTTGCCACATAGGTACATACACACAGATATATGATTTTTTTTTGAAAAACCAATTTTCGATGTCTCATGTCACTGGCATATTACTACCCCGACTGGCCCTATTGTTCGGCCATTATTAAATAATTAATTGTTTTATTTCTTGTGGATTGTGGACAGGAAGTATTTCTGGCACAGGACAAAGTCTATCCAAATTATTTTCAATCAAATGGATTTCAGAACACATTGTACCCAAACTCCAAAGCTATCAATGCAAAAGTCACATCTTGAAAGCACTTGATGATTTTGATTCAATGAAAAGGTGGGCTTTCGAAAGTAAGTCTTTGTAGGTAATGCAAAAATATGCCAAATTAAATTGCCACTGCATCATACTCGGCTGGCACTGGTTTTGTCATTGATTGAATCAGAAAAAACTGAAAATGTCATTATTATTTTTTTTTTAAATAGACTCTTTATTTGAAGGTTACCACTGGNGAGCTCTATTATTATGTGGTCAAATACTCAAACTAATGAGGAAAAAATCATGCCTCTGCTAATGATTGAACCCACTCCCTCCTGTTTAACAGTCGAACGCTTAATCACTGAGCTACCGAGGGAGATTTCACGTTCATCATTGACAACTAAAATAAAAAGATTACATTTTGGATCCCCCCTTCCCATGTTTCTCCTTTTTTTAATCTGAAATATTATATTATCGACGATTTCGCAAAATGACTAACATGTAGTAGAGGTAAACGTCAATATCTACGGCTTTCCCACCATTTCAATCCTAAATTATAAAAATAAGGTATTACTAGCTGTTTTCCCGCGCTTCGCTACGGTTACGAAATTTGGATTTTTGGTGGAACCGACCCCCCAGAGTGAGCTCCTATTTATAAAATTTAATATTTTATGCAAGGGTATGGCTTTTTGTACTGCGGAACACATTTGTATTGAATTTCAGCTTTCTCACTCATCCTGAAGTGGTACTTCTCAATTCCCATTTTTTGGTGGTGAAAATGGGGAGAAACCGAAACTATTGTCCTCACATCACTGGGTTTATGACAAATTATGGTCTTTTGAATTTTTCACAGACTGTTCTCTCTTTCAGTGTATGATTCAAATGGCAAACTGTCTTCTCACATTTTGTCCGGCAATACTTATCAAATTGGTGACTTTGACCAATGTCTCCAAATCAATCACGATGACATTCGAGGCAAATATTGTCTGGCATTAGTCGATGTCGATACAGACCATTCAGCTTCCAGAGATGTGCAACACTTGATAGAGAAAGTTAGGGCAAATAATTTCATCCGCAGTAGCAGGTTTGATGTGAGTCTTGTTTTCTTCTTCAATTGCACTTTTTACCAAAACAACAACAACAACAACAACAACAACAACAACAACAACAACAACAACAACAACCGAGGACCCATTTCATAAGAACATGCAAGTTAATATTACTGGAGTCAATGACGAAACCGTAACTATTGCCTGTTATGAAAACAAATGTGAACTGTCGAGCCTTCGGACAAAAAGTTGTTTAGCCGGCTGTAGACACCTGAAAGATGGGTTGTATAATAAGTGGAAACCGAAATTACAGTTATTATTTGAAACGAGCTTTCCACTGAATAATACAGCTTCAAACGCATGCGCCGCAATTTAGGACACTTTTTCTCGGTATTTTTTTAATCTTCTTTGAGGGCCTCCTCGAAAAATGGTTTTAAAGGAATCGTCTGTGTAACGCCGGGCCCCTTGAATCAAGGACCCATGAGACCGTATTGGCATAGCTACACCACTGCTAGAGTATCATACTTGTAATTTGTATAGTTTTGGTATAAGTAGATACAAAAGCAAGTATAAGACTAGTAATTAGTAATATTTATTTGTAGTTTATTGTAAAATGGACCCCTGGTTTTGTTAAACCTAATTCTGACGCAAGACGCAACACCAGAAGATCTGCTTGGAAGTATTTACAATGATCAATACAACTTATTCTCTCCTGATCATACACTTTGCATGGACGATTCATCAGAATTAATTCAAAACAATCAAAAAGATACAAAAGTATATCTAAATTGCACATGCTCCAGTTACTCAAGTGATTTTTTAGATCTGATTTCACCAATCAAACTGGTGAAATAGAAAATAACTCTCTACAGCTCCGCCCACACTTCATACCAGCCGACAATATAAACACATTTTCTATTCGCTTTATTTCTAATCGGAGAATGATCAGTGAACTCTCAACACTCATAACACTATACCATCATCAATCTCATCTAAATTTAAGATAAATTCCAATACCAATGTTAACGATAATAAGTTAATACTTGAAGAGGTGTCCATCAAATGAATGCAAATACCTGATCTTAAATCAGGCATATTGTATTATAACACAAATACATATGAATTTCTTTAAATATAAACATGGTGAAACAATTAGTTATACTTGATAATAACATTGAAAGAACCAGTTCGAGGCATCGGGTGATGCAATGGGGTCCAAAAACCAATCAGCAATACCAGGTTTTATCAGAAACGGGCCCAACGTTCCAGAGTTATGAGTTCGAATCCCCCCGGAACTAAAATTTTCTGATTTTTTTTTTTTTTTTTTTTTTTTTTTTTTTTTTTTTNAAAAAGGAGTGCCCTGAAGTAATGCAAAAAAGGTTCCGCGGCACATCTTTCTTTTTTTTAAAAAAACGAAAAATGAAAGCAAAATTTTGGACTTTAAATTAGTTGGTTAACCGGCTCGCTTTATGTCAGGGTCAATGGCACGGTAAATATACCAGTTCCCGTAAGATTACTGAACTTTAGAAACGTCCTGCGAGGTTTAACTTGAAAGCTGACTAGCACGTAGATTCAAAACCTCGTGATGTTCCCGACCTATTTCTGGATGGGGTCTCGTAACCGGTTTGTAAGTTTCCAGAAATTGGATGGTAAAAAGCCTGTTTCGATTTTCCTTTGGTGATTTCTTCGGTTAATTATTATGTTGTTGTTGTTTTCCAGTTGGGGCACTTCACACCAACCTGTTCAACACTGAAATGGGGTCTATGCATTCCAAAGTCATGTTCAGCCTTTGAGATAATGACAGCAATAAATTTGTACTTCAATTCAACGTTGGAAAAACAGGTCCAAATTCAAACCTTGGTAGAAGAAAAGTTTTGTGTAACCCAAAAATATGTTCAGAAGCCATGGCCTGTCTCGACGTACCTCTCTATGTAAGTGACGTATAGGCAACAGCAGATAATGCACTGCAGATGTAGACCTCTCTCAAGCCTGGAGTTAAGTCTTATGCCTTACTAAGACGTAATTCCTTCCAATCCGATTGTGACTTACTAACTTCGATAATGAAAATAGGTCATGCTTAAGATTGTGAGAAGTTACTTCAGGGTGACATCCAATTATGACTTACTAACTTCGATAATGAAAATAGTTTATGCTTGAGATTGTGAGAAGTTACTTGAGGGTGACATCCTTACAGACCTTATTCACCGGAGCTGATATGGTGTAAAATAATCGATACAGAAAACAACTCTGTAATTTTATTATGTTAGTGATGTAATAATATTGGAGTGATTGACATGGTTCTGGGGCACATGTCAATTATTAGACTCACACATATAATGTATCCAGTAGATCAGTGGTCACAGGGTCTGCTTGGTAATGTGGGGTTCGCGGGTTGGAAACCCAGCCAGGGAATGATATATCCTCTTTAACGGGATTTTGACCACATAATGAGGGACTTTGTAAGGTATAATTAGTCTATTATTATTACTAAGCTGCATTGTCATGCATGCGGCTACCATCCAAAACGATCATGTCACTATTGATTGATGAGTATTATAATAATATAATATAATATAATTTTTCTTTATTTTACAAAAGGTGCATTTTACAATCACTAAGATCTATAACAAAATTTCACCTTGTCCGTTAGTCAGACTTTCACAAAATTTTTTTTTTTTAAAAAAATAGAGTTTTAATTTATTTATATTTCAATTTCTGGTATACAGGGTGAGTCACACATGCAGAACATCCCGGACTCCACTAGAGACACGCATCACCAACAGAGCCCAGTACATCCGACCGCCCCGCCCAAATGGCTCACCCTGCACCATATATCATTATGTAACTAATAAGAAATCAATATCTGTTCGATTATTTTTTTTACCGCCTTAAAATAGTTTTCAAATTGATTAAAGAAGTCTACATTATTTGAAGCCAACTGATTCGCTACAGACAAACAGTAGTGGAAAGGATCTATAGGTGAAAGGTGATTGATACTAAAAGTAGTGAGGAACAGAGTGAATGTCGAGCTTTTAACAGTTCTTATTTCTCACTCTTATTTATATATTTTACTTAATCATAACTTTCGTGAATTATACTAGAAATATTGTTTTTCAGATTCACCCTGTATATGAATTCGGGGTGAACCTGAAAAACGTTGACACGGAAACGGGGTAGGTAGAACAGGTCATATCCAACACAAAATACTCTATTCGGTATATGCCGTTCTATACTTATTTTGTACTTACAATTTTATACTTATTCCTCTGGTTCAAATGTCTATTTCTCTATCTGAAGCCAAAAGAAAGTTATGACCGATTTTGTGGGGTAAGGTCAAAATTTACAAAATGGGCGCCATCTTGAAACGAAGCGAATACGGCATATGCCCAATACAGTATTTTGTGTTTAAAAATACCTCTTCTACCTACCCCGTTTCTGTGTCAGCGTTTTTCAGGACCCTGTATACAATATACATGGGTAATATACCTAGAAGCACATATTACTTACTACCTATTTCTCTGTCAGATTCCCCAATTGTCTCGGCTGTGACCACCACTGAAAGTGACGAAAATTTTAGAGCGCATTGTATCCTAAGTTGGATCGCCTTTCACACCTGTAGAGTTCATGGAGCTGTAATATTTAGGTTATCAATAATTGATACTGATATTCCTAACTCTATTTACATGCTTTTGGATTTGAGGGGTATTTTGAATGTAAATATGGAGGATTCAGGGCCGGATTAACAATAGTAGCACTTGTAGCACGTGCTATGGGCCCCGCGCTTTGACAACTTACACTAGATATCACGACATTTTTGGGTTGACAATTGAAAAAACATATCATTTTGACGGGGCCCCCAACTCTTCAAAGTAAAATCTAATTTAGGAAATTACAACGAGTATTGCAACATAAGCCAATTGTTTTTTTTTAGCATGAGCGGTAACCATGTTTTATTGATGTTGGTATACTCAAAATTTCATTTCACTTTTCTCTACCAGCTCTAGGAACTAGACCAAAAGGCCAAAAGATAATCAATTTTTGTACTGGTTCCAAAAAGTAGACTACTTAAACGGCACCGGGGGGGGGATGGAGTGGGCCCCGCTCTGTGAAAGTGCTACGGGCCCCGCGGAAGGTTAATCCGGCCCTGAGAGGATTTCTTGGAACCACATTTTTTCGGTGTAGAAAAAGTATTACCTTTGAAACAAAGAAAAGTGTATTTCGACAATCAAACCCTTTCTCAAGATATAAAACTGTGCTGGTTTTATGTTGAGACACTCTGAATGTACTAACTGTTTCTGTTAGAAGAGAAAATTGTCAACGTCATAATACTGGTGTTGGTGGCAGACCTGATTTCAACAGGAAACACAATCAAATCAAGTGCATGCTCTAAATGTGATTAATTTTTATTAAAACGGGTTCTACATGTCACACACCAAATACAATACTGTCACACCCCAAAATACACTCACTACTTTTCGGGAAAGTAAAAAACCTTAATTTCAGTCTTTGTATGTGGAAAGCAGACCGAAACAATACTGATGGATGTGAAATTTCTTGAGAATTGTTTTATGCAATATACAGAGTGTTAAAAAAAGTCCCGGGACGGATTTTTTTACATTTTTAACGGCTAAAGATAGAGACTTGAAATTTTGTATGTAGTTCTAACACAAATTAATCTATTTTTTGGCGTAATTAAAATTTGATTGAGATAAGGTATTTTACAACTCAAATGCTCAAATCCCTCCTATTGAGATAAGGTATTTTACAACTCAAATGCTCAAATCAATATGTTTAATTTAATTTTCAGCTTACTGTTTGGTACATTCGTAGTGATGACCCTAATATCCACCCTTATGGATAGAACCAATTTGTCTCTGGATAAACTTGGTAAGTAAATTTAATAAAAGGGGCAGCCCGGTAATTCAAAATATTAATCCCCTTTGTTGGCCACAATAGATCTAAATAAATGCTGGAGTAACCATTGCAATCAGTCTCTGTGGGGACCTGCAATCAGTATTTATAACAGTAAACTCCCACGATAGCCTTAAAAAGTAGATTTTTATATCCTAGACTTTTTTGATAAAATTTTGTTTTTTATCTTATGTCGCTCGCTAGATATTTCGTTTCTAGACATTAATCAACATAGTTCTCAAATAACTGCTGTCATCTTGTAACCACTAAGGATAGAAGGATGTTTTTTACACCAAAAGCAGCCAGTGACAATGGCACAGCGTATACAGCAATTCTCGTTAGATCATTTAAGTTAACCTACGTCCAGCGGGTAGCCCTCGGGATACTGGATATTCCCGGTTTAACTCAGACTGGGTAAGGTTAATGTGGGTAGCTGCGTCGTAAGTTTCCAGGGAATAGAGGGTAGTGATGAGCGGACTCGGGTACTTTACCCGAGTCAAACTCGAGTCCCGCCGTACTCGAGTCTGTCAATCTGGGACTCGAGTCTACTAATATTCTAATACATACGATTAATGAGTTCATTAATAGTATGGAAGAATTTTAATCACGAGTACCTGGGACTCGAGTTAAAACTCGCATCTCAATATTTTACCTCCCCCCTTGCCTTTACTCGTTGGCCTCGACATACCTTCGGAAGGAAGGCGATCTGTGGCGATCTTTTACGAAATATTAAGGTAGTGCTGGAGGCTAGACTGTGTTGAGAGATAATCTCGAATATTTCAATACCATAACGAGTACCCTGGACTCGAGTCAACCAAATACTCGAGTCTAGCTTTATTGATAAAAACTTTTAAATAACAGAGGAAAGAAGTGTTTCATGCCCCATTGAGAATATAAAATAAAATTTGCAAAAAGTCATCTGCTGGATGTGGCAGAAAAAAGTGGGTATTCATACCTACAAACTAAATTCCGTTTTAATATAGTCGGCAGCTTTACTTACTCTTGACGTACGCGTGTCTGCCGTTTTTTTTTTTTTTTTTTTTTTTTTTTTTTTTTTTNACGTCTCTTTAACATCTATTGGTCATTCAAGACGGGGTTTTCACCCTCCATTCGCTGGAAACTTGCAAACCAGCTGCCCACATTGACCTCAACTTCAGTGATTTAACGGGAACTGGTGTATTGAACGTGTCATAGACGCTGACAGGCATGCTTAAACGAAATATTCTCCCTTTCATTTTATCCTTAAAAGTGCTACAAAGTACCATAGTTCACAGCCTACAAGTACATTTTTATATCCTATATGGACATTGAACATTTCAGCATTTTATCTTTTGCCGTTTGCAAAATATGTCGGCACTCTTCACAGAGTCTTCAAATAAGTTAGGAATTTCTATAAAAAATGAACAAGGAAAGTCGTCCAACCACTCCAACCAGATATTTTTCCCCTTATTGCAGACAGATCCACTGGTCTGCTTGTGATCTTTTCACTCAAGAGGAACTTAAAACAATTTTTTGATATTAAGAAAGAGGACATTGGCTGTCTTCATGNCTACGAGTACATTTTTTATATCCTATATGGACATTGAACATTTCAGCATTTTATCTTTTGCCGTTTGCAAAATATGTCGGCACTCTTCACAGTGTCTTCAAATAAGTTAGGAATTTCTATAAAAAATGAACAAGGAAAGTCGTCCAACCACTCCAACCAGATATTTTTCCCCTTATTGCAGACAGATCCACTGGTCTGCTTGTGATCTTTTCACTCAAGAGGAACTTGAAACAATTTTTTGATATTAAGAAAGAGGACATTGGCTGTCTTCATGGTTTAAGATCTTTTGCTACACTCATGTTGTTCTTCGCTCATAATGTCATTCCTCTGCTCAGTACACCCTTCATTAACCGCACGGATCTTTTTGAGGTAAGAAGAACCTGTGTTCTGCGAATCCCTGACCCGAGATTAAGATTCTCAAATGTCGTTCTATTTGATATCCCCAACATAAAGGAGATCTATATGATCAGGTGTCCTTTGATAAAGGCTCTGTCCGCCTATACTAGTGGATCAAGATGATCAGGTATTCACGTTAATGTTGTAGTCATTTATATAAAAAATATCTTNCGCACGGATCTCTTTGAGGTAAGAAGAACCTGTGTTCTGCGAATCCCTGACACGAGATTAAGATTCTCAAATGTCGTGCTATTTGATATCCCCAACATAAAAGATATCTATATGATCAGGTGTCCTTTGATAAAGGCTCTGTCCGCTTATATAGTGTTGTAGTCATTTATATAAAAAATATCTTGATCAAATTATAAAAAATCATGTTCAAAAAACAGGGGGGCCTCCCCCTCGGGGGGCAGAACCCCCTCAAAATCGAAAAGCCCTAACATATCAAAATTTTACGCCAACCATAACATATCAAAATTTTACGTTTCTACAACAAACTGCTAAAAAGATAAAAATCATTTTCAAAAAACACAATATTGGGGGCCCAGTGCCCCCAAAAACTATACAGCAAATTCCCTTCATGTCTTAAAACTGTATACCAAATTTGGTCAAAATCGGATGAAATTTGTGATTTGTATCGCGTAACAAATATACATACATACAAGTGCATTTCGGGATGTATACCGGGGTCAAAAGTGGAGTTCACTAACGTTCACAATTATACATACA
>CM022879.1:7661085-7687716 GCA_012654025.1 Pachypsylla venusta | reverse complement strand
TGTGGAAACAAATGGTCAACTTTGTGTTGACAATTGGTGGAAGAATCTATTGCATATTCATAACTTCTTTCCGTTTGAAAGAATGGTAAGTCAAAATAAAGAGGAAATGGAATGTATGGAATTATATTGTGGAAACAAATGGTCAACTTTGTGTTGACAATTGGTGGAAGAATCTATTGCATATTCATAACTTCTTTCCGTTTGAAAGAATGGTAAGTCAAAATAAAGAGGAAATGGAATGTATGGAATTATATTGTGGAAACAAATGGTCAACTTTGTGTTGACAATTGGTGGAAGAATCTATTGCATATTCATAACTTCTTTCCGTTTGAAAGAATGGTAAGTCAAAATAAAGAGGAAATGGAATGTATGGAATTATATTGTGGAAACAAATGGTCAACTTTGTGTTGACAATTGGTAGAAGAATCTATTGCATATTCATAACTTCTTTCCGTTTGAAAGAATGGTAAGTGAAAATAAAGAGGAAATGGAACGTGGATTCTACTTTGTATACAGTAGAAGTCCTAGCGGAGGCTTAGTAACTTTTGAATGGCGTTGAATTTTTGAATTCTCTAAAGCTATATGGCCATTTGAATGGTTATGGGGAGATCTGGATTCAAAGACCGAAAGTGGTTTTTTTGACAAAACATGTCGATTTTTCGAGAAATTTAAATGGAATGCTGCAAATATTTTTTATTTAAATCAAAATACCAACAAAATAAGAACCATCTTACCCTCCCAATTTTTCAAAAAAATAATTAGGGGTGGAGCTGGAAGGGTCTAAAGCTTAATTTTGTTACACAATGTATAACGGGTACCATTTTGAGGTTTGATGTTCACTTATTGTGTTTTAAAAAAGTTTCTCATCTACTTAACTTTTCAAAAGTCTACATTTTGTTGTTGTTTTAATTTACATCAGTGTCGTAGGCTGACAAAGGTAAATTTCTTTTGCTGGAGGTGAAAATTAGGCGGTTTAGAAAGCGGCAGTTTAGCATAAGCTCCATTAGTGAGATTTCAGTATTTCGCAAATACCAAATCACAGTCATTTTTTCGCACAATGAGCGATTCTGGGTTTGTGTCTAACATTTTTTTATTATTATTATTTTGATGATTTATTATTGTAAATTCAGAGTTAAGAAAGAATTACCTTTCGCAGTAGAGAATTTCTAATTCCATAATTATAATTCTGTTCTTCTTATTTTCCAGTGTTCCCCCCACACACACCATTTGGCTCTAGACATTCAGCTCTTCCTTATCACTATGCCTTTGGTCCTAGGATTGAAATCCTACCCAACTTTGACATCCTTGTTAATTTTATTGTTTAATTTATTTTCGGCACTGCTGAGGTATTGCACCATCAAACAGCAGAATATCTCTTTGGTTATTTATTCAGGAGCGAGGTAAGTCCTTTGTCAGTGTCAGTACACCAATTCCTGTGAGTTAACTAAAATTTTAAGAATTTACTTGGTTTATTACAGCGAGGTATTATTTATTTACTTTCTTTCCTTTTTCTCTCTCCTCTTCTATTCTTTTTTTTATTTATTTGACTCAACGTCTCTTTAACATCCATTGGTCAGAGACGGGTTTTTTACCCTCCATTCGCTAGAAACTTGCAAACCAGCTACCCACATTGACCTCACCCAGCCTGGGTTGGGTCGGAAAAATAGCCAGCATCATGAAGGCGCGAACCCACGTATACACCCACATGGTCCAAACTCGCTGGATGTTGCCTAACTTCAGTGATTTCACGGGAACTGTTGTATTAAACGTGCCATAGACGCTGGCTTGCAAACTAGCTAATTCGCTGGAAACTTGCAACATGTTATAATCTCACTGGAAGTTACATAACTTCGGGGATCTAACGGGAACTGGTGTATTCAACGTGCCATAAACACGGGCTCTGTGGGTGGGTACGTAATAAGAAACTAAAAAATCGAAAATTCATCTGGAAAACAGATACCGCCAAAAATGAGGCTTTTCGTTTTTTTTTTTTTTCTGGGGAAACTAAAGTAGATTAACGAAAAATGAACGAGAATGCCCCCCTCCCCCCCAAATTATTATATAAGGACCTATTTTGATCACCGAAATATCGAAATTGAGAATTATCACTCGGGATGATTGAGAAAGCTGAAATTCGAAGGTGTTCCACAGTGCAAAATTAATATCCTTGAGAGATTTTTCTAAATAGGAGCCGTGTTCGGATCCCTAAATTTTGGTTGATTTGGCAGCCCTAGCGAAGCACGGGCAAACAGCTACTAGGGACAGACCAGAAGTAAATTTTGAACAAGAAGATTGAAGTCAGGGTCGGACAAGAAGAGTAAAACGTATTTACAAAAACATTTCCAACCTAAGCATTTTTTTTTTTCCTTCAGGCTATTCATAAAACAAGATTTGAAAGCCGTAATTTAAATATTCTTACTTTTCTAACATCTTACACCTACGCTGTAATGAGGGAGAAATCATGGCGCACATAACTAAATATGGCTATTCAATTATGACATTGACGTTACTTGGGATTTTTTTTTTTGGGGGGGGGNGGGGGGGGGTAGATTCACAAGTTGTGCGAGGTAATATTTTATAACATCACTATTCCACCTTTTAAAAAATATAACTAGCTAAATGGCCAACATTTGTGCACGAATGGACCAAAATGGCCCAAAAATACTAATCAAAAAGTCCGCTCCCCAACATCCCCCTCAAGGGTAATTTATAAAAAAAATTGTGTATAGGAAACAAGTTGGGTATATGATTTTAGATACATTTATATCCTGCTATTAAAATAAAAGATTGGTTTCATTTTAGATCTCAGCATATTTAAAGGTGGAACTTTGGCATTAGAACTTGGTCTTTTCTACATTTTTTGTTTTTGTTTTTGTGAGAGTGACGAGTGACTTAAACGCACTAACGTATCAAACAATGATTTTAACTGAAGGCGTAATAGAGGGGGGAGCCGTAATTATATCCCCGGACCGCATATCCTCTATACAGCCCCCCCCCCCCTACTCTCCAATAAGATAATTTCAAAATTTTCCACATCTCAATGAGTTTAGGAAAGTGACCTTTGAATCCAAGAACCCTTTGGCAATATAATTATGCCGTCCCTTCTTATCCTGTGTACACAAGTGCTCTACTGATACAATGTACGAGTACCTTTATTCAGGTGAAGACAAAAGGATTTACCTAACAATGATTGGTCTTACGTCCAGGGCCCCGGGTAACGTCTTCTCTATTCTTTATACAGGGAGTAACATAATTTGATGTTGGTTCGTTGACCTCATATTCTTGAGACTAAGATAAGATGATTTCACTCTATAAAGCAGAAATGCTTCCCTTCTAAGTAACACAGCCACGGGAGCCACTTCGAACATTTCGTCTTGAAATGCCACAAATGGCAAGGTGAGTGGTTGTTAGAATTGTTGTACAGATCGGCCAACTTATCATCATACATCCTTCCTCTGCATAGCGCATCACCTTATCTGTCAGGACTCTGGTTGGGTTTTGTCTTGTACCACATCAAGTATCACCCCATCAAGCATGGAGTCATGTTCCATTCAAAGAAATTGCAATTTAATTTTGTTTTTTCTTTCTTCCAGCGTAAAAGATTTGTACAGATCGGCCAACTTATCATACATCCTTCCTCTACATCGAGCGTCACCTTATCTGTCAGGACTCTGGTTGGGTTTTGTCTTGTACCACATCAAGTATCACCCCATCAAGCTTAATAAGGTAAGCACTTTACTGTCCATGTCCGTCTACGAGATGTATGAGGGTGCAGCTATAAATAAGTTGTTTTTTGCTGCTTAAGTTTTTAATTGTCATTATATCTACATATGATCTTGGAGGTTAATATTTGACTTGAGTTAGTGCTGGATTTATCAATAGGCTGAGTAGGCTGGAGCCTACAGCGGCAGATTTTAGGGGCGTCAAATTTTGGACAATTTTCCTTCTATGTATTTTTTTTTTTATGTACCTATATAAATTTGGTTCATAGAAACATTTCAACATATATTATGTTTATGTAATATATTATGTTTATGTTCACCCCTTATTAGATAATTTTTACTTTCCTTATCCTATAAAAAGGAAAGTACTTACATCAATGGACTGAAATTTTCGATGTAGAATTTTCAATGCAACAGGGAGAACGATAAGAGCAAGAGCTTGAAATTTGGTCCCAATTCACATTACTTTTATGCAATGATTGTAAAAGGACACTTTTGGTTGAAGTTTGGCGGTTCCTGCCTAAAAAGATAACGAAAATGCTATAGGGTGGTTATATATATCAATTTTGATCAATGGAATGCAAACTTACACTTTCGGTTGAAATCTCATCTTCTCTTGGCGTTTTTTGCTGCCTTTTAGCGGTTTTCACAAGGCTGGTACAAAAAGAAAACGGTGAGAGCGAGAGATTGAAATTCGGTGCCTATTCACATCAATTTTTGGCCTATTGGCGAACTAAATCGTTGGGTTGTAAAAATAATTTAGAAACTGACATATCGATACTAATAATTGCGGTAAAAAGGTGGTGTAATTAGGACGAAAGTGCACAAATCAGAAAGGACAATTTCATTTTCAAAAATTGTATTTAGGTAATAATTATGATAGTGAACTAGGCTATCGAATTGTAAAGATCGGGGGGGGGGGGGGAAANCAAAATTTTAATACCCTACAGGCGGCCAATGTGGAAATCCGCCACTGACTTGGGCCCTTTTTTTTACAATTACATCAGTAGCACAAACATAATAATATTACAGAGTTTGCTTTCTGTGTTATTTTACACCATCAGCTGCATGAGGTTCCTTAAATTAAACTTTTAGCCACCGAGGGAGCAAGCCGGCTTTATTAAGTGACGGTCCTAAGCCCGTGTAATTACCGAAGGTCCGGTGTTGGAACTTTAAAAACTCCGCTTCAAACCAAAAATGCAAAGTCATCAGGAAATTTCAGTTACTACGTATGGACACTTTGAGAAGAAAGCGAGGGTTACCGTGGCAGTAAAAGGGACAACTGATAAGAGTAAGCACAGAACAGAAAGTTGCAGCATGGTAGAATTAAGGAAGGCGACGCCGGCCCAAATTAAAATTGGGAAAAGGCAGGGGCGTAGCGAGGGTGGAAACTGTGGGAAAGGGGGGGGGTAATGTGTATGAAAATGCCGACTCACCACTGTAATTTGGCGCCTGAAATACCATATATAGGAATGAAATTATTAAAATCTTTGTGTGGGCCTATGAATTATCACTGAATTTTATTGTGAAATTGTTGATTTATTTAAAAAATGCTGTAGTTGAAGTATAATTTAACATACATTGGACTCATTGCAAATTGATGACATAATTGTACAAAAGACAAGATAACGATACGCAGAAATATTGATTTCATGTATCTATGAGCCTCGAATCGACAGATTTTTCAACGGTAGATTCGAATTTCGCGGTATTTTAAGAGCGACCATTTTTCAACGATTTCATGGACGTTACTTTCGTCAACCCGCGAATTCAACGAATTGCCGACTGATGAATGTTGGAGAAAGTTGGGGAGTGTCACGCCCCCCATACCCCTCGCTACGCCCCTGGGAAAAGGTGAAGGTAAAGAAGAAAATGAGGCTCGTTAAATTATTTTCAGCATTTTTTACAGATGTTGAGGAAGCAATACTGACGGCTTGACATAGGTTTTTACTAATCTTCATTTCAGGCCACCCTCTTTATTGGCTGGACTTTGTCTTCGGTTTGCATTTTTTATTGTCTTTTGGCCAATTATAATGTTGGTGCCATAAATTATAAATACGACTCCACAGAAGCTGCGAATTATGGCGCTCTTACTTCATTGCTTTCATCAGTTGCACTGAGTTGGATCATTTTAGCTTGCGCCACTGGCTATGGAGGTAAGTTCTTCAACAGGGACGCAACCAGAGGGTCAGGATTCTAACTACCATTCCCTCTCCCCAAATGAAAATTCTTTGGCCATTTGTGGCACTTCTTACCAGGCCCGACGAGAGGTGGGAAATGGGTTGAATCCCTCCAGGCCCGGTGAGAAAATTATGATATTGAAATTTTTCAAGTTTTTTTTTTCTGAATAATAAATAAATTAACTTAAAAGTTTTGAAGAATTTTCAAACACACAAAATCAGATGTTTAGCGATAGTGGGCTAATATGGGACAATGGCTATTGCAAGACACTGATTTTACAATATATTGCGACCTTTTAGCTTGTACAGGAATCATAAATATTGGAATATTTCGTAAACATTAACATCTTATAATTGAATTATTTGTTGCCAAGAAAAAGCGTTCACGTCTTTTAACATCAACTAAGTGAATTGCCTACTTTTACTTTTATTACTGCCCATACGGTGATTTTAGATGAAAGAATAATAGAGGGCCCGTAAATTTTTTCCCCTGGCCCGGATTTTCTGTCTACGACCAGCAGGGTCGTAGACAGAACCCATATAAAGTGATCTTACCCATATAAAGTGATCCATTTTTCAATTTCGAGACTTGGGATTTTTTCTTGGCAATATTTTAGTTGATGGAAAGGTTCTCCTCCAATCTCAATACGTTATGCTAATACCATCCCTGGCTATCATCGGGCTCAATGATGCCCCTTCTGATAATGATAGATGAACAAAATGAGGAGGGAATTCACTGAAACCATTTAAAAACCTTAAGTGTGCTCTCAGACAGCCACATCGGAGTGAATATTACTCCCTCCGATAACTTACAGTTTTCTGAAGCACATTTCCTTGCTCCCTAAAGGTCCTGAGTTATGATCCACGATGATCACTTCTCAGAACGGAGCATTCTCGTCCGTGCGATATTCTCGATCATTACTTTTTCCCCAGCATATTATTTTTCTAAGTGTTCCCTGGGAGAAATGGCCGTTGAAATTGATTAGGTAGGTATATTTTTAAAAAAATAATATATTTTTTGTTTCTATCATTTTTGTCTTATAATAAATATTACTTTTTAATTGATAATTCAAATAACCGACATCAATTATTATTAAAATATTTATTTTGGATATAAAAAATCAGCAAAAATACTGAAGTGTGCCAGTAACTGTGTCAAAAACACAAAATTGTTTGTTTTTCAAATTAGATACCTAAGTAATGTGTTTTATTATACGACAAGTAAGTATTGCTCGATCTGCGGACTCCCACAAGAACATGTGTATTTGTTTTTTCCTTGTTTATATCAAAAAATCCAAAGATGTGTGCTGTGCAATAAGATGAGTGAATATGTAGCTGAAAGTACTCTTAACGCTCGCCTACTCATACTTGTCAACAGCAACATGTGTACACCCAACTAACCAAACAATTCAGCGGCAACTGAAACCTGGGAAAGCTTCATGTTTTCCTTATCTAGATGGATTAGTGTCGTATTAAACAGATTAAACATTGATTGTAACCTCTGTGTGAGGCAGTATAGGGCTTCCCGAATAGAGGGTCAAACTAATGCTTAAAAAAATCTTGAACAACTATGCGATAAATATATTTCAGGCTTAATAATAAAAAAATGTCTTGGGTGACATTATTTTTTTTTTTTTTTTTATTGAAGAAAAAAATTTGAATATTTTTTAATTTTCGTCGGATCGACTTTTTCAAAATAGATTATGAAAATTTTGTGATTTTCACAATCATCTATCTAATTTTAAATATTTTTTTAAAAAATCGTCAGATCGACTTTTTCAAAATAGATTATGAAAATTTTGTGATTTTCACAATCATCTATCTAATTTTAAATATTTTTTTAAAAAATCGTCAGATCGACTTTTTCAAAATAGATTATGAAAATTTTGTGATTTTTACAATCATCTATCTAATTTTAAATATTTTTTAAAAAAATTGTCGGGTCGACTTTTTTAAATTGGATTGTGAAAATTTGGTGATTTTCACAATCATCTATCTAATTTTAAATATTTTTTAAAAAATTCTTCGAATCGACTTTTCCAAATTAGATTTTGAAAATTTGGTGATTTTCACAATCTTCATCTAATTGGAATAAGTCAATCCGACAATTTTTTCTTCTTTTTCAAACGAAAAACTGTATTTCAGACTGGAAATAATTTAACGAATATCTCAGTTTGTACAGTCTCTACAATGACAGTACAAACCGTTTTGTTTACTATCACATTTTAGTTTATTATTTTCAATAATGAACCTTTGGAATGACATGTATTAAATCGAGAGCGTTCGGTGCAATCAGTCGCAATACATTTTTCACCTTTATTAAAAAAGAGAAAAGAAAATGTTATCTGGAACCTCTTTCGCATTACTTCAGGGGACGCATTACTGAAATGGGATATTGAATTAAGGCAAAACCTCCAGAACTAAAGTTAATTTATTCATCAACTTTTCCTCAGAGGTGAATAAATCATGTCACCTCCTTATTCAAAATTCACAGACAAAAAAAAAGTTATAGGTGTCTAGTCCATTCGGTTTTTTTCCGGACCAAAGATCGCCTTCCATTCATTCCTAGCTGGAATAAGCAGCTCCATGGTCAAAAATACAGGGTGTCCAAAAGTCCGAGACCACCTGAACATCTTTTGAACGGCTTTATGATATTTTGCATGGTATTATATCCCAAATTAAACTACCTGATGGTGTGACCAATTTTTCAGGGACCGGTCCCATGTGGCACCCAGGGAGTGCAACTTTTGTTTTTTAAATACGAACCCCCATCTTGTGATACATTTTCAGAAAGACAATAGAAATACTTTGCAAAAAAAATTACACGTCTCTAGCATGTTTGGTTTCAAAATGGCGGCCATTTGAAATTTCCAAGATATGGCTTTCAAGAGTGTCTAAAACTAGGCGAATTATTTGCAATGGGATATTGAATAATTACATAGGACACCAATGTCGAGGAACCTGTTTTTTAGACATAATTCGCCTAGTTTTAGACACTTCGCCAAGTTTTAGAAATAATTTGCTTTTAGTTTTGGACACTCGTGGAAGTCATGTCTTGGAAATTTCAAATGTCCGCCATTTTGAAACCAAACACGCTAGACGTGTGGATTTTTTTGCAAAGTAATTCGAATTTCATTGTCTTTCTGAAAATGTATCACAAAATGGGGGCTCGTATTTAAAAAACAAAAAATGGACCCCTTGGAAACCACATATGGAACCTGTCCCAGAAAAATTGCTCACACCATCAGGTGGTATAATTTGGGTTATAATACCATGCAAAATTTCAAAACTCCACATAAAGCCGTTCAAAAGATTTTCAGGTGGTCTCGGAGTTTTGGGACACTTGGTATAAAGTGAAGAACTCAATGTTGTAACGATGATGAGATCTTTGGTCGGATCTCTCCGTTGCTTCGAAGCAATCGTCGTGAGGAAGGATATAATAAAATATTCTGGAGTGATATTTGGGATTGTGGCCAATTTTGTTCTGAAAGCATCGAAAACGTTAACAACAACCCTGTATTCATCAATAATAAAAAAAAAATCCCTGACTTTTCCTACGCATATGAACCTATCCCTCAGCCCCACAATATAACCTGAGTTAGGTATACGTGCTTAACAACTTATGAAATCCTAAATCAATATACTTGTCACCCTCAGTGCATGTCTGACATTATAATACTTGCGGCGCGCGTTATGAAACGAAGCGTGAATCTAATTTTGGAGTACCATTCTCAAGAATTGCTTATTAATGAAAAAAAACTTCATCCCCCGCTTTCGAATATCTCAAGAAGGAAAAAAAAGGTTTTGAACATCACACGACTTTCCTTATTTATATAAAAAAGAAAAAAGTATTGTAATGATCTGCAATTTTCGATGTCAAGTTTTCAATGCCAAGGTTCCCAGAGCCCAAATCTCGAATTACATTCAGCATTAGTCCGTGTGTGTTTTTAGGCATTTTTTTTTCTTCAAGAAAACTGCCAAAAACCGACAAAAAGCCACCAACAGTTATTCGATTCAATAAAAAGATTCGTAGTGTAATCCATGTACTAAATTGATATGTTTGGACATCAAATTTTAAGCGGGATTTATGAAAACCGCCAGAAACCGATAATAAGCGGCAAAAAAACGCCAAGGATAAAATGGACTTCAACCAAAAGTGTTCAATGATTGAAATTTAGATGAATAGTCACCAAATTTTAATTTCTAACTTTTACCCTTCTCCTTTTAGGCAGTATTTGCGAAAACCGGTAAAAAGCGCCAAAATCTCCAACGTCGAATTCAATTTCAACCAAAAGTTTCGTATGTCATCCTTGACATTAAAATGACATACAAATTAAATTTAAAGTCTCCAGCACTAACCGTTCTTGAGATTTCTTGTTCACAGACAGACAGACAGACACACACACACACACACACGAACCAATGGCTGAGGCTTTGGGGACCTCAAAATGTGTTTTAGAATTGAAAATTCGACATCGAAAATTTCTGTCCATTACAATACTTTCTTTTTTATGGAATAAGGAAAGTATCTAATAAATCTGAACGCGTTTTTTTCTAATTGGGAAAGGGGGAACACTTGAGTATTATTAAAATAAAACCGAAAGGATGTCTCAATGATGACACACTGTTTTAGTAGGGGAAGCTGATCAATAGAGTAACTAAGCTGCGATGTCGGCCCACCTTTCATAAATCTAAATCTTAAGAACGATAGAAGGCGTAGCCATTGGAATTTTCTACAGATTCTGTATTGTTTTCGAGGTTTTAACATTCGACAAGAAATGTGAGCTCTTCAGCCCGAAACATTAAGAAAAGTGAGGCCGAGAAAATAGTACATTAAGCAGTGGTGGCGGAATAAAAGTAAATGATTAATTTTCATTTCAGAGCCCCCCCCCTCGTCGAAAAGAGTCGAGACTCCCAACGGACTTTAGACCAAGTACGTAAAGATTTCTCAGGTAAATCTAACCTTGATGGACGAAAAGTAAAGTGATCTAGGGGCCCTTTTTAGCCATGTACCAGTCTATACCTTTAATATCTCTCAAAAGCATAAACGTGTGATACACCCAGAAAGTACTTCAGGGGGGCCCTTTTGGACAGTTTTAAGTTTATAATCCCCCCCTGAACATCCGCGTGGCCCCTGAAGGACTTAAGAGTAAAATGTTTTAAGGGGCTCTTTAGACCATGTATAAATTTAATACCCCACGGATAATCTACACTTCTGCGAGGCCCATGATGGACCCAGAGTAAATTCTTTCGTGGGTCCTTTAGGACAGTATAAATTAGACATCATTGTGAAACGTTTACGGGCCTTTGCTCGATTGAAAATAAATTCCTTTGGCGGCCTTTCAGACTATATACAGCTTTCAAATCTACAGGCAATAAAGCATGGTGAACCTAAATAGTGGAATTAACCACAAGCTATATGTAACAAACATTCCTCTATTTTCGTCCCGCATGTTAATTCCGACCAACAAACCGCAGGCCCGAACCAAAATAACAGTTTCAGCACCTTGGCACTTCTGTAATAAACTCCGTAGCAGCACATATATTTTGCCCCTCCTCCAAATTTTGTGAAAGGGGACCCCATTGAAAGTTTGCAGGGGGGGGGGCGACATGACTTCCACCGCCACTGATATTAAGTGAGATTACAAAACCACCAGTAATGCCTTTTCTATTTCACAGGTTTCATCAATTGTTTTTTGAGTTCCCGTGCAATGTGCGTGATCAGCAAAATGTCATTCTCAATATACCTAACACAATTTGGCGTATTCTTCTACAATTTGGGAACCATACGATCGCTCCAAACGTTCACATTTGCTCATCTGGTAAGTGGCAAGCTAAACGAATCACAAATCCTATCACGAATTGTATTTGTGTTAACGTAAGAAAACTTCCACAATCATGGAAATAATCACAAATCCTATCACAAATTGTATTTGTGTTACCGTAAGAAAACTTCCACAATCATGGAAATAATCCTTTTTCAACTAAAAAATCACTAGCCAGCGTCTATGTCTCGTTGAATACGCCAGTTTCCGTTAGGTTTGCCGTCCTGGACCAAATTTTTGTGGTGCCTTTTTGGGAATAACTTTGTATGTAAAGATAATTGAGTTTTCAAACAGCACAAAAGGTTCAAAAGGTACATGGCTCTCTAACTGAGGAACGAAATAAAGAGTGTAATGCTCCGGTCCATAAGTTTAATGAAAATTTAGTACTAGTAATATGATCAGGTGTTCACGTTAGTGTTCGAAAAGCCAAAATTGAACAGCCCTTAACACCAGCCATCACTTATCAAAATTTTACGTTTCTGCAACAAACCTAAAAAGATAAAAATCATTTTCAAAAAACACTGGGGATCCGGGGGTGGCCAGGCCCCCAATAACTATACAGCAAATTTACTTCATACCCTAAATATGTATACCAAATTTCGTCAGAATCGCGGATGAAAATTGTGGCTTCTTAACATACATAATACATACACATATACAAGTTCATTTCGGGATGTATATGGGAGACAAAAGTGGAGTTCACTAACGTTCACCAAATATTCCTATTAAAAAAAATGTAAATTTTCTTTATCTTTATATTCACGTTAACAAAATACTAGCTGTGGCCAGGTTGAACAAACGTAACATTGAGTAAGAAGCATTAAAACAGAACGCAAAACAAAGAGCTTATTTAGAAATATGGGACACCCTTCAGACTAAGTCCCATCGGATTAAAATGTCATTTAGGAATGCTTTTGAATACCATGCTTATTATTACGTTGGATTCAAAGAGACTAGATGTACAGTTCGAATGTATGAGTCAATTTTTTTTATTATTATTTTCAATAATGAACCGTTGGATTCAAAGAGACGATGCACAGTTCAAATGTAGGAGTCAATTTTTTTTTATTTATTTTCAATAATGAACCGTTGGATTCAAAGAGACGATGCACAGTTCAAATGTAGGAGTCAATTTTTTTTTATTATTTTCAATAATGAACCGTTGGATTCAAAGAGACGATGCACAGTTCAAATGTAGGAGTCAATTTTTTTTTATTATTTTCAATAATGAACCGTTGGATTCAAAGAGACGATGCACAGTTCAAATGTAGGAGTCAATTTTTTTTTATTATTTTCAATAATGAACCGTTGGATTCAAAGAGACGATGCACAGTTCAAATGTAGGAGTCAATTTTTTTTTATTATTTTCAATAATGAACCGTTGGATTCAAAGAGACGATGCACAGTTCAAATGTAGGAGTCAATTTTTTTTTATTATTTTCAATAATGAACCGTTGGATTCAAAGAGACGATGCACAGTTCAAATGTAGGAGTCAATTTTTTTTTATTATTTTCAATAATGAACCGTTGGATTCAAAGAGACGATGCACAGTTCAAATGTAGGAGTCAATTTTTTTTTATTATTTTCAATAATGAACCGTTGGATTCAAAGAGACGATGCACAGTTCAAATGTAGGAGTCAATTTTTTTTTATTATTTTCAATAATGAACCGTTGGATTCAAAGAGACGATGCACAGTTCAAATGTAGGAGTCAATTTTTTTTTATTATTTTCAATAATGAACCGTTGGATTCAAAGAGACGATGCACAGTTCAAATGTAGGAGTCAATTTTTTTTTATTATTTTCAATAATGAACCGTTGGATTCAAAGAGACGATGCACAGTTCAAATGTAGGAGTCAATTTTTTTTTATTATTTTCAATAATGAACCGTTGGATTCAAAGAGACGATGCACAGTTCAAATGTAGGAGTCAATTTTTTTTTATTATTTTCAATAATGAACCGTTGGATTCAAAGAGACGATGCACAGTTCAAATGTAGGAGTCAATTTTTTTTTATTATTTTCAATAATGAACCGTTGGATTCAAAGAGACGATGCACAGTTCAAATGTAGGAGTCAATTTTTTTTTATTATTTTCAATAATGAACCGTTGGATTCAAAGAGACGATGCACAGTTCAAATGTATGAGTCAATTTTTTNTCAGATGATTATCGAGGACAGAGAAGAGGACTGCATTTATGTATGTGCGGTGGTACAAGATGGAGAAGAAAAGTGAAACCCTCAGTAATAGAACTTCCAACGTAAAACTTCAAAACCATCGTCCTCAGATGATTATCGAGGACAGAAGAGAGGACTGCATTTATGTGTGTGCGGTGGTACAAGATGGAGAAGAAAAGTGAAACCTTCAGTAATAGAACTTCCAATGCAAAACTTCAAAACCATCGTCAGTGTCTTTTTGATGAAATTTGGTTTGGTCATCTATAATAATAAAACTCAATGTAACGATAAATATATGTGTGTATGTATCACTAATTGTTTAGCCAGAACGGTAAGAGATATCGAAAAATTGATGAGAATGGACCGTCCCCCCCCAAAAAAAAACTATAGGCTGAAACCCCAGGAAAAATATCAGAATTCAAAAATGTTGAACCGTTTTCGAGTCGTAACTTTTCGATTTTTGACCGTTTTCGAGTCGTAAATTTGCCGATTTTTCGATTTTTGACAGAATTAAGCCGGTCATGGTCCGATATCTTAAATGTTGTCGCAACAACATATCAACTCAAAGCGAGAAAGTTTTGGGCGGCCTTTTAAACTTTATTTCAGAACATAGTTTACAAAAAACGGTCCAACAATTTTCGTGTTACGGCCGTTTTTCCGATTTTTGTAAGGTGTTTCATAGAATACTTCCAATTTTTGAAAAGAAAATCATAGGATACTATTAGCACGGGAACGGAGTTAATAATTTGATCCCCCTCTAAGGCGCCAATCTATAGGTCGTAGCGAAGCACGAGCGAAACAGCTAGTTCATTATATTCATAGAATTATCTTATTAGTTTTAAGCCATATTGGGCCACCCGGGGCTAAATGACTGCTATTTAAGTGAGTGATGTCTATAGTGCACTGAGTTCATTAGTTTTGAGTCATATTGGGCCACCCGGGGCTAAATGAATGCTATTTAAGTGAGTGATGTCTATACAAGTAGTGCAGAGTATCAACTGTTCCCCACAGTCCTTGATAACTGATATGAGGTAACCTAAAATGATTTGATCCCCCTTTAGCTGAAACTGTAATGGGGTCTGGGTGTGTAGGACCGGCCATCGTGAACACGTATGGATATGATCATTACTTTATATGACGTGTGCAGACTAGAGATTAAAACAAACGAGAACGGAGTTAATAATTTGTTCGTTTTTTCCAAATCGAGGGATTTTAAAGAAAATTAATTAAATGAAAATGAAATTTTCCCACCATGAGAAGAATATTAGTCGAAAAAACGAATTCCTTAAGAAGAAAAGTGAAAGATAATTTAAAAATAATTTCCACAAAAATGAGCAGCAAGAAACTGTCCAACTCAAAAGAAAAACATCAAGCCAGACAGAGTGAAGATAAGTGAGAAAATAAAATAAAAAGCATGTGTTTGTGTTACTAAATGACAACCAATTGAGTCTTTGACAGAAATGTTACTGCTGAAATTTAACAGGAAATTAGCCTTATCTCGAAAACGGTTAGTTTTGATAATTTTTCTGGGGTCTCAGTTTATGGTTTTGGAGGGAAATGTACATAAAACATATTTCCCTTTCATCCATTAAATGGTTTCATTTCTATCAGTCATATATATAGGGTTCCATACTAAAATGTCACATACATAACCAATTTCAATTGAGAATAAAGATATTTTTATATTTTTTAGGACGAAGATATTTTTTAATTGAAGTACGGCAAACGAACAGATTTTTTTAACCTTGAAACGTGAAATATCCAATTTCAAGAGGTTGTATTTTTATTTTACATATCCTATAACAAGGAAAATATTGTAATGGGCTAAAATTTTTCGAGTTTTGTATGCTTTTGGCAACGTTTTGAGGTCCCAAATGTTGAGTTTCGGCCATTGGTCCGTGTGTGTGTTTCCACCCGTCTGTGAACAAGATATCTCAAGCTAGAGTCTAGAGCAGGGGCGTACACAGGATTTTTTTTCGGAGGGGGCTGGGCAAACCAAGTAGAGACCATAACAGCGTCGTGCTGTTTAACTAGTTTCACAGAGAGATAAAAGTGTAAATATAAGGCTTTACCCCCCCGCCCNGCTAGAGTCTAGAGACTTGAAATTTGGCATGTATGTCATATTAATTCCTATGGCGAACCACGTTTTTAGTGGTTTTCGCGAATCCTTCAAATTTTATTGTCGGATTTTCGCTCTGGGGAATTCAAAACGTGTTTTGGAATAGAAAACTCAATGTCAAAAATTTCAGCCTGTTACAATATTGTCTATTTTTTTTCATAGATAAGGAAAGTCGTGTGATGTTCACCCCTATTAATAATAATAATCTAAAATCTAAAAAAAAATAATAATAACAATGTCTAAAATCTAAACAAAGTAGAAAAGTATAAAAATGTATTACAAAAAGTAAAAATAGCATCTTAATAAAAATAAATAAAAAATTCACAAACATAGATTGATTTGATATTTTTGTATTTTCATAAAAAGAAAAAGCAGTTGATCTTTCACTTTTGCTACCCCAGCTCCAAATTCCGTTTTTATGGTTCTGAACTACAGTGTGCCTCCCAAGTACTCTGTGGCCCCCAGGGGGTCCAACTTTTGTTTTTTAAATACAAACCCCATCTTGTGATACATTTTCAGAAAGACAATAGAATTAGAAGTACTTTGCTAATTGAAATTTCGACAGATTGTGTGTTGAACTTTGTTTGATATTAAACAAAACTAAAGGTTCTACCAGATTTTGGATAAAAAAATAATTTGCAAATGCATCAGAAAAAAAGAATCGCATTAAAAATCAAAGAAACCTTCTTTTTCTTAATTATCAAAAGTTCAAAGGGGTTCGGAGAAAACCTGACCACCTCTAGATGACGAAGGTTAAAAAAAAAAAAAAAAAAATACAATTTAACAAACCAGCGCAGCGGCCCATTTCACATAAACTACAAATTGATATTAGTAGTTTTGCATAGCGAAACTATACAAATGACAAGTACGACACAAATTGACCGAACGAAATGAAAGTTTTGTTTATCTGTTAATCCTATTGTAGAAACTATACAAATGACAAGTACGACACAAATTGACCGAACGAAATGAAAGTTTTGTTTATCTGTTAATCCTATTGTAGAAACTATACAAATGACAAGTACGACACAAATTGACCGAACGAAATGAAAGTTTTGTTTATCTGTTAATCCTATTGTAGAAACTATACAAATGACAAGTACGACACAAATTGACCGAACGAAATGAAAGTTTTGTTTATCTGTTAATCCTATTGTAGAAACTATACAAATGACAAGTACGACACAAATTGACCGAACGAAATGAAAGTTTTGTTTATCTGTTAATCCTATTGTAGAAACTATACAAATGACAAGTACGACACAAATTGACCGAACGAAATGAAAGTTTTGTTTATCTGTTAATCCTATTGTAGAAACTATACAAATGACAAGTACGACACAAATTGACCGAACGAAATGAAAGTTTTGTTTATCTGTTAATCCTATTGTAGAAACTATACAAATGACAAGTACGACACAAATTGACCGAACGAAATGAAAGTTTTGTTTATCTGTTAATCTTATTGTAGAAACTATACAAATGACAAGTACGACACAAATTGACCGAACGAAATGAAAGTTTTGTTTGTCTGTTAATCCTATTGTAGAAACTATACAAATGACAAGTACGACACAAATTGACCGAACGAAATGAAAGTTTTGTTTATCTGTTAATCTTATTGTAGAAACTATACAAATGACAAGTACGACACAAATTGACCGAACGAAATGAAAGTTTTGTTTGTCTGTTAATCTTATTGTAGCACGATAACTCTCGAATACCTTTGATGAAATTTGGTATGGACTTTCGTTATTATTAAAAAAAATAAGACATTCGTTTTTGGGTCCTATTGGTGGTCATTTTAAGTGCGTGAGCTTCACAGAATTACTAATCTATTCTCTACTTCATAAATATGGGCACAAAATTAGGCTCTTATTAATATTGAAGTCATTGGAGACCTGCGCGATGTCGTTGTTTCTTGTCGATGTCTTTAAATAATTAAATGACGTTTTCGTGTCTAATGTTAAAGCAAAAAGTGAATGTCTTTTTTCTTTTGGTATCACAATAACTCTCGAACGCCTTGTCCGAATTGGATGGAACTTAGTATGGACAATTATTAGGTTCATAAAATTTGCCGACTTAGACCCTATTGGATCAACCGGAGCCTAATGGTAGTGAAGAAATCTACAATTCACAGAACTACTAGTGGTTTATTATGAAATGGGCCCCAAGAAGTTATTTTTAAAATAAAGATACCTATGCATATTTATAATTAAAAAACAAATAAAACATCAGGAAGAAAATGGACGGAATGAAAAAAAAATAAATAAAACAAAATGACACAAAACACACCAATCTAAAAACAAATTAAAAAATAATAAACAAATATTTTACAGAGAAGTTGGTCCGAAATGTTTGTCTAATGATTGAAAGTTTTTATTTGCTAAACATTCGTATCCCCTCGCTAAGGATTGCTTCTATTTTACACCTCTTTCCCACTTTACTATTGTTTGTCGTGACGGACGGATTTCAAAGGGTATTTTTATGAGGTACAAGAGATATTTTGTAGGTTCTCTGACAAAAGGGGAATACAGCATAAACAAAATACCACATAAGGATGTTAGGGGCTGACAACCTCACGGTTCGACTCCACCTGAGCTCATGGTGTAAAACTATGTGATAAGCTATGCTCTGGTATTAACACATGTTACATAACAATAAATGCAGGGTTTTTTAGTACGGCAGAAAACAAGTAAGGCAACAGGAAGGCACCCGATCCAAAAAAGATTTCCTCAGGCAACAAACAGTCTACACAAATTAAACTGAACCAATATGGAATACTGTAACAAACCAATTATTTAAATAATTGTTGACTTTATGATGATGGACGGTTGTGTTCCCCCTGGGGATAAAACGTTCATAATGCATCAGTCTGACGTAACAAATGACAAATGTGCAACGGGTTCCATTTAATTACACATGCCACTCAATTTTTTTTTGTAACTTTTTTTTGTCGTGACAATTTCCCAAGGCAAGACGCTATGTCAAAATTCATCGCGATTTTTTCATCGTAGACAGAAAAGCGTTCGTAATAAGAACACTAATTTAAATGTACCTATGTGCGACACGACAAAAAAATGTGAAAAGCTAGTGGGCTGAATTCAATGTGGAGTGTTTAATGGATATTGCTTTGTGTTATGACTATTTCACTCATTAAAACCTTTTACGATCAACTGCTAGAATAGAATGAAGTTTAAACCCGACATTCAGATAGGGTAACGAGTGTAAAATAAACTACACGTCCGATCAACTGTATGTAAATCATGCTGTTATGTTAACTTTCATTGATTGTGCCTTATTGGCAAGAGACCTGCGACTCTGCTGGGGTCAAATTGCACGATCTTGGTGCCGATTTGCGTCATCTCTCCGAGAGATAATCATACCCTAAAATCGTTTATGCAAACCAGCGTCTATGGCACACGTTGAATACACCAGTTCCTGTTGGATCACTGAAGTTAAACAATGTCCAGCGAGGTGTTATCAGTGACCACGTAGTTTCGCGCCTCGTGACGCTGGCTATTCATGACCCAACCCAGTCGGGCTGAATTCAATGTGGGTGGCTGGTTTGTAAGTTTCCAGCAACTAGATTTGCTGCTCAACTTTGAAACTTATCATGGTGATTTGGTTTGTATATTAGAATAATAATAAACAGATTAGACTAGGCGCCACCAAAACAACACGGCCGCCACAAACTACCAACATGGACACGTTGTTATTGAAATCCTGTACGTTGACGCAACCAAGCTGAGTTTCACTCGGCTGTTTGGAGAATCATAGCACATTTATCAAAACAATACAAAAACGAAAATAAAGAAATGTATAAAAATACGGACCATACAAAAGAATAAAAAATAAATATAAATTAAAATTGGACGCTAGATTTCGAGACACACGCCCAAAATCTATTAACTACTCGCAAACCGGTTTCTCAGGAGTTTGCGAGACATGTATCACAAGGTGTTAATAAAATGAATAGCCCATGGGAAAAATGATGGGGATCTATTTTTTTTTTAAAAAAATCGAGTTAACAGAGAACCACACAAATCTGTCAAGAACGGAATGAAATTTTAAGGTTCAACAATATCCATCACGAATTGAGGTAAATGTTTTTTTTACCGAATTAAAGTTTGCAGGGAGGCATATGTGTGAATTGAAGTTTGCAGAGAGGCAATTTTAAGCCCAACTTATTCTCTTTTTTTTGTCATTTTTGGAACCGTCGTAAAAATTTACGTTTAAATGAATTTCTCTTTATATTTTTTTCTTTTTATTCTTGTTATATTGCGAAATCCGATTTTTTTTTTGTTTTCTGACATAGAGGTCATTTACCTCTCAAAATAACTAGAAAAGTGTGTAACTGCAAGAGAAAAAACAGTTTGAAGTTAAAAAGGCGATTCTCTCGAAATGATTATGTATTAACTGATTTTGATTATTTTTGCGAGGAAATTTTCGGGAAAGTTCTTGTTAAGAACCTTAATTTAGGGACATATTTGAAATTAGAAATTAAACGTGACTTTGTTTTTGGTGGGCGGTTGGGGAGCAGGTCCTTTTTTACTTGAATGTAAAAAGAAAGGATTTTGAACAGGATGTTGTATCGAGATGGTTACAACGTTTGTATTCTTTTTGGAAGTCTGCTGAGATTCCTTTTGATCAGAAGAAACTTGGGACAAAGTTTGAGAGAGCTCGTCTCCAAATCTTACACAATTTGGTTTACTATTTAGGAACTTAAGTTTAGAAGGGGCTTTCTGTTCAGATTTTGTAGGATATTCTCGAATTGTTACAATGGAGGATTGGGTGGGGGGAGGAGGCACGGATTTGGTTTGAACGGTAACACGATTATCTTTTCCGTCTTGAACCCCAGGCGGTGGAAAGTAGACAGGTGGTGGTTTCGGTTGGGCAGCATTTGTATTAAAAGACTTGATTGAGTTCATCTCTACAAACACACGGGTCTTGTTTGATTTTAAACTCATAGTATCGTAGTCTGGGGTGGGACAGGTAGGCGGGGAATCACTACCTTGAATAAACTGTTTCATTGGTTTCTCACAGATTGTCTCCTCTTGACCTCCAGGAAACATTCTGTTGTGAGCTTCTTTGACTTCTTTCATCAGACTTTGTAGTTTCAAATGATAAGAATCGTCCTCAATCTTTTTACTATCTCCTTTTTGATGATAATCTTTGGAACCATTTCGTTCTGAGCGACGCTTGATTTCTTCACTAATTGCATTTGACAGACTTACAGTTGTGGAATTTTGATTTGGTCTAACTTCATTTCTATTTACATCTTCAAGACTATTACAACGTCCTTTCCCTAGAGACTCTTCTTTGACTACAGAAAGTCGTTTGAATTGAAGCAGGGCTGGCTCATCAGGCGTATCTCCATTAATACTACTTGTAGAACTATTATAGCCAGAACTACCACCAGGAAACAAATCCATGCCGGCACCTTTATGAACTATCAACTCAAGAAATCCACTTGATTTCATGACAGACACAGCACTTTCAAATGTAATATCAGAAGAAAATTTCACACCGTTACATTCTAATATTTGATCACCTCTTTTTAAACCTGAATCTTTTGCTATACAATTGTCTTTTGTGAATTGAACGAAGATGCCAGGTCTCCAAACAGGACCTTTACATATGCCACATCCTAATCTTCCATGGGAAGGCACTTCAATAGTGACCTGAACAATGTTTTTCTCGTTTTGATTTTGTCCTTTTACATTGTTATTTGGTTCCACCAGCTTCCAAGTCACACTTTTGTCTCGTTCTTTCGTTGGGATCATGCCCACTGATCTCACTTTTAGTGTGATTGTGTTTTGGGAGTTGATAAGTTGGAGTACCTCAGTATGGGTTGCGTCTTCTATAGGAAATCCATTGATTCTCATAATTTGGTCGCCAACTTTTAGTCCACTTCTCTCTGCCTCACTTTTTGCTTCAATATTAGATACGAAAACTCCAGTGGTGTGCTCTCGGCCTCCTGAAAATATTAAAGTTAAATAAATTGGATTTTCACGTTCTGATTGAATAAGGTGATGGAAAAATTATATTTCAGTATAAAATGCTGTGCCGCGAGTTGAGAAGACCATTGACTCTTGGTCCGGAGGTTGTGGGTTCAAATTTCACCAGGAACGAGAATTTTCTGATCAAATTTTCTCTTTTCCGAAATGTCATGGCTTTGAAGGAGAGTGCCCTAAATTAATGCGAAATCGGTTCCTGGGCATTTTTAAAAAAAATTTAAATCTTATTTTTTTTAAAAAAAGGATATATAAAAATAATAAGGACCTGTCTGATTACCTAGGTTTTCATTTATCTTTTAATCCCGATGGTTCTATTTTTACTTTCACTTCCTATAGAAATTAAAGTATTGCACGATTGCAGAAAATTTAGACATTTTTTGGCCCAAAAAATCGTCTGACGGGAACCCAAAAGCAGAAATAAAGTTATGTGTCATTTCCTATTGCTTTTGGGCCATATTTTCACTATTTCGAGTTATTTTTGAAGTTTGAAAATATTTAGCGCCATGGGGCCCAAAAAACCGGGACGTACGTACGAAATCGTGTGCAGAGCTCTGGAAGCCAAACCGCTGGTCCGATTTTGATGAAATTTGGCACAGATCATCGTTGGGCAAAAATCCCGACCCATATTTTTCCTTTTTCTCGATATCGCCACCAGAGGCAGCCCTAGCCCCCCGAACATGTTTTTTGGGACCGAATCTCTAAAATCCAAACCACAAAACCAATTTTGATGAAATTTAAAACCAGTAATTATGGAATCATTTTATCTAAAATAATTGGTCTCGCGCGGGCGTATTCCTGTCAGGGGCCCCCTTAAGGGCCCAAAATTGAAAAAACAAAATTTGTCTGATTTTGATAAAATTTAGTATGCACAGACAAGCAAGATTATTTGCATTTGGGGCCCCGGCATCTGCCCACAAATGAAAAAAACAGAAAATTTGTCTAATTTTGATAAAATTTGGTATGCACGGTAACCTAAGTATAATGTTTGGCAATTTTTATAATTTGGCAGGAATTTAGTTTTTGGGGCCCCGTTAGGGGCCTAAAAATGAAAAAAACATACAATTTGTTTGATTTTGATAATCAAACAAATTTTGATTATCAAAATCTGTCACTCTAGGCTCTAGCCTACTCAACCACTGCCTTATATAATTCTAGGAATAAAAAACTATGGTAATGTGACACATGGGATTATTTTTTTAAAAAAATACTATCACTAAAGACCAAATTCAGCAGCCGTAGGCCTTCAGATAATACTATCACTAAAGAGCAATGTCCACAGCTGAAGGTTGCAAAATCTTTTGAAACTCATAATATTATGAAAGAGCAACGTCATCAGCCGTAGGTTGCCAAATCTTTTTAAACTAATACTATCACTAAAGAGCAATTTCCACAGCCGAAGGCTGCCAAATGTTTTTATAATAATACCATCTCTAAAGTGCAAAGTCCATAGCCGAAGGCTGCACAATCTTTTTAAAAACCAACGTCAGCCGAAAAAAATATAATAATAATATCACTAAAAAACTTCAAACTTTAAAAGAGCAACATCTGCATTCGATGGAAATCTGACAGAATGATTAAGGAAATGAAAGTCTAGTACGGTTTTCTGTACCATTTATTTATTTATTTGCTCCAATAATTCGAAATCCTGATATTTCGAAACACTCGATAATTCGAAATAATTCCCCTGCTGAATGGTTTACCTCGTATTGAAAATCCCAATGAAGCATTATATTGGTTGAACATAACATTGGCTTTGTTGAGTGTGACCACTCTAATGTTCATACGATTATTTCCATTGGTGCTTATACTACTATTCCCGGCTGAATCAGAATTGTCAGTATCTCCATAGCTATCTGATATTGTGAGAGCCATTACGAAAAGATAAGGCGCGAAATTTCTGAAAGTTGAAAAATAAATTAATATACTCGTAGTAGGTAGTTATTATTTGGTGGATGTTACAAAGCATGATTTAGTGGAAACATTTTTTTCCTTCTCAACCTCTGTTTAACATCAATTTGTCATTCGAGACGGGGGCTTTTGGTGCAAGATGGGGCGTGAAAAATTTGTGCAAACTCGAACGTCATAAAACACTTTGGATTGACACTAGGGGGGTTACTCCACAAATTTTATTCGAAAATTCTGGTCCTCAACCGCAATCCCCTGAGATTCATGGTGAATCTACCCTCAGGGCATGAACCTTTCAGGAAATATATGTATAAACTGGGAATCTCCCAGGTTAAACCAGTTGAGTGTAAATTGTGTGGCCTGAAACAAGAAACATCATTTTACATTCTCTTTGAATGTGATGCGTTGTAGAGAAGAAGATTCGGGATCTTTGGCACCAATGATCTTGAAAATCACAATTACCTCAACTTAAAGGTCCGGAAACTATTACTCCTTGGGACGGAATTCTGGGCTGAATAAAGACAGGAAATAAAACAGCTCTCGACAAACTATACCAGATATTAATATTATGGAAAGATGAATCGGAAGAATCAAATTCCTGTCAAAATAAATCTAAACAAAGGTTGGAAATATGATTGCATTGGTCTCATTGGAGACCCGCAACCAGTTGATATAGTAAATACGACAGAATATATATATATATATATTTTTCGCTATCCATTGGAAAATACAATATGTTACAATACATGAATTACATAGAAGTGGTTCAGTCCAGATGCTCTTTCATGATTCAATTAAGTAAAGAATATATTTTTAGTTCATTAACAATGTACTTATCTGAGCTAACTGTTCTTTCACTTTACACATGTCCTACAAAACTATATTATCAAACAATTTCAAGAAGCAATAAACAAAAGTTTTCATCATATAGGTTTTAAAAGTTCATTTAAGAGTTGAATACCTATTTTCGTCTTGAGCACAGTAACAAACTCCCTCTGAGTGTTTACTATTTCCCCTAGAAACTAGATAACAAATTTACAATATACCTATATTATTATTGTACTCAACGTTATTATTATTTATCGTACTCACCTAAACTAGATCATTCCTCATAAGAAGCAATAGATAAATCAAATAGTCGACAATAAACATATTTCGGATAAAAAAAAATACTTCTGTAAACTATGTTTAATTAATATTATTAAATTCAAATCAAATGGTAGAATTAGAAAACTAATTAATTATCTTTTAACTTGCATGATCAGGTGGATGGTGGATATCAATATCAGGCAGTGTTGCCAGATGATTTAAAAAAATTCCGCTGATTTCCACCCAAAAAACCTCTGAATTCACATTAATTTTACACGTACGGGTGAAGTATAGGGATTACGATCCCGGGATCCCGCCCGAAAATGGCTGAAATTTTGATCTCAGGATTCGCCATCCAATCCCGGGATTTTCGGGTTTGACATTGATATAATAAAAACGAACAAAAACCATACTTTTTTATTGAATTTGAAAATTAGGTCCCAATGCATCAACCTTGAACGTTACATGAAATTCGATGNATTGCTCATCAAGGCATGGCCGTAAAAACGTTTCCTAACCTGTCTGGGGGAGTTAAAATATGTCAATAAAGCTAACAAGTAAACATAAAAAGTTAAAAACGAAAGAGGCGGCCGGAGAGATATTGCAAATTGCAAGCCGCAAATAGAAAAAAATCCCGCGTGTTCGTCGAAAATCCCTCGTTTCTTGTCTAGGATTCTCTGTCAGGTGGCGCTTGTTTGTTTATACCTTTATTTATAGCGATGGCGATTATTTTCGACTTCAGACAGAAATTAGGGACAACAAAATTGAATTTCTGGTACTGGGGAGGAGTGTCTGGCAACAAAAACTTACGTTTTTTAAACTCGCTTTCTTATTGGCCGTCATGGGTCCTTCTTGGACGATAGAGGCATGGCCGTATAAACTTTTCCTGACCTCTCTAATTGGGTTAAAATTGGTTAACAAAATTCAAAGGGTTGCCAGACATTAATCCCCAATTCCAGAACCAAATTTTTTTTTTAGATAAGCATGGTCATAAAACGTAATTTAACCATTGATGTAGAATATTAATATACCTAGATGACTAACTCCATGCCTCCCCGTTCCCCGTGAAGCCTGACCTCCTCGCCCATGTCATAACGACTAGAACAGAAAGTGAGGAAACTCTCTGAATTTAACCCATGATGCGGTGTGACAGAGAAACCCTAGCGCTATCAAATGGTATGGGAGCAGGTTTGGTCCGACACAGGGCGGGAACAATGTGAAAATTAGAAAAAATCATTTTTTTTTTTTTAAATTCGCTTATTTATTGGCCGCCATGGATCCATGTTGGACGGTTGTACATACGCAAAAATGTTTCCTAACCTTTCTAATTGGGTTAAAATTGGATAACAATAATTCAAGCCGCATTACTCCTATCAGCAAATCATGTGATTGATTTATATTCCGAAGTGATTCAGAACATCCTTCGTTTGGTGTATCACAAGCTACAGTAACAGTACTGTGCCCAATTTTGGATCACAAGTGATACAAAACATTCTTCGTTTGGTGTACCATAAGGCGCATTACTCTCCCCAATTTTGGATCACGAAAGTGATACAGAACATCCTTCGTTTGGTGTACCACAAGCCACAGTA
>CM022879.1:7633450-7647034 GCA_012654025.1 Pachypsylla venusta | reverse complement strand
ATTGATATGAATAGGCAGCAAGTTTAAAGTTCTAGCTATTGCCTTTCTAATTTTAAGCAGGATATGGGAAAACCGCTAAAAAGCGGCATTTCAAGTCTCTAATACTTGCCGTTCTTGAGATATCATGTCCACAGACAGACACACACACACGGACCATTGGCTGAAACGGGTTCTGGGGACCCCAAAACGTGTTTTGACATTTAAAACTCGACATCGAAAACTTCAGCCCATTACAATATTTTCCTTTTTATAGGATAATAAGGAAAGTAAAGTAAAAAAATAAAAATAAAAAAAAGCATAGGGTTAGATGACATACTTATTCCAAAAAAAAATTTCGGGGGGGCTACAGCCACCCCCCCCTTGTGTACGCTCATGTTTCGATGCTTGTTATTATTCTGCAAAGTCAAACTTGCGGTACCGGATCTACATGAACAATTCAAAAGGATACAAAGACTAGTACAATTTTATAGGCGATTGGTTTTACGTACCAAGTCCAGTGAGGAATTTATATCTCGCCAAAGATTGTCTAGTTTTTGTTCCGACGACAACATCCCCCTATATGTTTTGACTGTGAAGTGACTAAGTTACCTTAAATGATGCTAAAATCAATCAAACAATATAAAACTATTGCCCAAATATAGACCATAATAAACGATTGATTTAAATGCAAATCCTACCAACCTAGAACAAAATATAAAATATACTATCTGGCAGCCTCCCTGGCCCAGTGAGTATCACGCAGGAGGGTTCGAATCCTGGTGGAACTGGATTTTTCCGGAACTCTACTTGGTTGTTCGGGAAGGACTCAGCCTGGTAAGGACAATTGAGTAACTACTTTAATGTGAGCAATGGGTTGGTAGTGTAGAGGTGAACAATAACTGAAACATTCATCGAGCACAATATGTCCATCATTAGGTAGGGAGGGTTGGTGGACCTACGCTTCTGAACTTAGAACCGATATACTCGTAATTGACTTTGGATCCTTCAATAGAGTAATGGTTAATACTTTTGATGATTTGGGAAACAATGTAAGTAGAAACCTATTTTTTTTAAAATTGTAATTTCCTCAATTATCGGGGACAGTGTTGCCTAAAATAACAGTGACGTACATATCTAGTAATACAAACGGCGTGTCATCTAAATGCATGGATTTTTTCTGTGAATATTATATCTCCTGTTTTTTGTTTGATGAAATCTTGTTTAATCAAAGTGAATCGAAACAGTCTTGCTTGCTAGTCAAGTAAGGATCCTTGTCTCTCAAAGTCGAGCTCGGAAGTTCGATTCCCGCCCAAGGTGGATTTTCCTCATTCCCGCCCAAGGTAGAATTCATTTTTCAGATCAGGTGTTTTTTTTTTTTCATCCAATATTTTCTTCTCTCCTCGGTTTCAATGGCTCTGTTCTTTATAGTCTGCTAACTGTTAATGACACGTGAAATTTTAGATCTTTGGCAATGTTACCCGCACAAGCTCGTTTATCAGTCAGTCATTATACCAACTGGGCTTTGCGTTTTAGGATTATAGATTATTCTGGAGGGGTCCTTTATTTTAAGAACACCCTCTTTATTTTAAGAACAGTGTGAATGTCGGTGAAAACTTTAACAAAAAGTATTACAACGCTATTGTACATCCTATGTGTCACAATTAATCTTGAGGCGGTAAAGGGCCAATTTTAATAAACATTTTGACGTCAATAGGCACAATCTGTGGTGCTTGTTTATTTTCCAGAGTTGACGTCATTGTATTTGTGTAGGTAAAGTTAAGGAGGAACCCAACGTTAACTATATCACCCACATTGAGGTTTTCCTGAGGTGTGACGTACATTTTGACACCAACTTTGTTTGATTTTCTCCATTTGACAACTTTAGGGTCATCATTATACGTTTGATTGTCACCAAGATCGTCACAGTCCGCCGCATCATCTCGCGGCGGTAACACAATTTCACATTGGGGTAGATCTATACTTGCAGTTGTATCAACGCGATATATTTTTGGTTTCTCCATAACAATGGCTGACTTGTACATGGAGACATCATTGATAAGAACGTCTTTCTTGAATGTCTTCAGATGAATGGCCTTATAATAGTTTAAATCTTCCTCACTGTTCTTCTCTGGCAGTTGTTTGAATTTGATTGTAGTTGTCTCTTTGAATTGATTGCAAATTTTGAAAGTAATTTCACTTGCTTGGCCTTTTACAAAAGGTGTAAAGGACAGAATTCGTACTTCAGGTATACAGAAATAGCCTGAGAGTTGTATTTTAAATTTAATACTGGATGGATTATATTCAGGTTTACACACATTGTGTTCACATTCTCGACATCTTTGAGATTCTTTCACCACTAGACGTTTATGATAAGGCAAAAGTTGAGAGACATGAACGGGTTGTAAATCTGGTATGTTAAACCGTTGTTCCAGACTAGAAATAGACAGTAAGTTAACTTCCTCTGTAATAAAATCTTCAGAAAGAGGTTCCAGTTCATCAGTTGCCACAGCAGCTTCAACAGCAAGTTTACTGTATGGATCACTTGACGAAAGCACAATGTTTTTCTTCTTAAATAATTCTATTTTTTGCTTCCTCACCGTAGCTGAGAATCCGAACTGGTCCTCTAATAGATGTGTTGGCTTGCTCAGATACGTCATATACTTCTTCTTGTCAATATTGATGTTGGAATTCTCAAGGGTTCCCACTGATTTGTAATAATCAAGCAGTGTATTTAATCTAAAAGAAGAAAAATAAACGTTAATTGTTTCCGACTTTCCGATGCAAAACGATGTGAAAAAGGAAACAATTTGAAAAAAAAAGTTGTTTTCATGAAATTATAATAAGGTATCATATTATAAAATAAGGACAAAAATTTATACAGACTTTTCTTGATTTTTTAAAAGAAAGTACTATCTGAAAAAGTTTCTGGAGCTCTCCGCTCTATTTTCAATGAAAATGCGATCAAACATAAAACACGGAAAATTTACAAAGAAAAATGTTGTAAAAGATTACAAAAATTACAGATAGTTTTTCTTTCATTTAATAAAAATGTATACCAAACGAACTGTGATATATTTAATTTTTCTGCAATTCATGTTTGATCGCAATTTTTCTTGAAAATGAATTGGAGTGCTCCGGACGGTAGAACTTATTTTTTTAAACAAAAAACAATAGAATCTGTATAAATTTATATAGGTATACATATATTTTTCTTATTTTATGCTGTATACAGGGTGAATCAGAATAACCTTATCACAGACATAAGGTAGGTAGAATATCTCATTTCCAACACAAGATAGTCTAATGAGTGTATGTCGTTTTCAAGATGGTGACCAATTTGTAAATCCTGAAAATAAATAAGTAAGTTTTCGGGTGGAACGAACGCCGTTACATGATATAACATAGATAGCAAGTTTTTTTGTTTTTTTTTTAAATGGTAGGTATTTACGAAAATTTTGTACTTGTTGCGAAACTTTGTTATATACCAATCGTATAATCATTAAACTTGAGCATTTAATTGGAGACATCGCAAGAATGCCCACGAGATAAAATTAAAGTCCCTCAGGTGACCGTTATCTAATGACCCCACAATAATCTATGTCATAGAACCTCTTGGAGTTTTCCAACTCCAAACAAAGACCATCACTACCGGCAACACACATAATGTCGTTAACTATTCACAGTTTTTCGGAGCACCTACGAGTTAGTCTGCTTTAAATGACTCGGCTTAAGCATAATCAAGGTCCCTCTCAACCCGACATGACTGACATCTTATGCAGCTCAGTATAAACTGTCCCCACCGAAGTGACAAAATTCCAGAAGCTTTTAACTGCAGAGGATAGTGAATCGACATAACTTGGTGAAATTGCTGTTACTACCGATTTACGCACCATGACGACCTGGAAAGCATTCCACCGCAGTTTCCACCAAGAGCCATCAAAACTCATTTGGCAACCTTATATCAACTTTTTTAAACCTAAATCTAGAAATGGAGTGAACAGTTGATGCATTGAGTCGGGTACAGTAATATTTATTATTAACATTTTGTAATAAGGTGCATATTATTATTGATTTTTTTTTTAAAACTGTCACTTATACCTTTAAAAATAAATAAATAAATATTGTTATTTAAGAGGAACGCCGAAGCTACGACAACAATGAAACCAGTTTAACACTAACCTGATAATGTGAGGATTTTCTCTCTCTGGCCAACTTCCTGAAGCAGTTTTCTGATCAGGGATATTAGAGTCTCTTGAAGTCCATCTACAGAAAAAGCATGCTAGATAATAGGCTCTGCTGGACTGAGTTCCATGTTTTAATGCAGATGGAGGTTGCTTAACACCATCCGGTTGAGGAGTGGGTTCTCTCACTGTGTGAGACCTTACAGATAAAGAATGCTGACAAATAGGACATTCCAAACACAAATGACAGGCCGTCTTTTTCAATCTGACTTCACATGTCACGTTATCCAAACAGAAGATACAGTAGATAGAGTCTACTTCATTCGAGACACAGTTTCCACAGCGAATAACAAAGCAATGCCTACAAAAGTAAGTCCTGCAAACTGGTTTCAGAGATCCACAAGTACAAGCGATGGTTACTGCCTCCTGCTGGGCAAGGAATGCCATTTCACTGAAAAAGTAATCAAATTATTGATTGGTTAGCTGAAACATTCACCGAACACAATATAGGTATCCAACATTAGGTAGGATGAATTGGTGGAGTAGTGGAAAGACGCACTGATTGGTAAACAGTAGGGCGTGGGTTCAAACCTAGCCAAACCATGGAATTTCATCATCAGAAATTTATTTTATCACAATATTAGAGGACATAGAAGGGGCCGAGATTATCAACATCTAGTACGACGTCTTCTTGAGTAGCATAATATGCTACCCAATCCTTCCACCACCATCACTTACCGTGATGGACATTAGACACGGAAAGTAAGTATTAGGTAGGATCATCGTACAGAAGGATGTATAACACCTCGTTCCCACTACTAGTGTTCATATTATGAATATTTTACTGTCTACGCTAGAAAAAAATCGTCACGACAAAAAAAAGATGATCCAGTGGCATGTGGAATTATAGGGAGGAGTGGCTTCAGGGAGATAGGGAGGAGTAGCTTCAGCGATAAGAACTAGCCTTGACAGTACAATAATGATGAGAAAACTGGGGATTGTTTAAAAATATTCTTAGGATCAATAAAAATTGATTTAATAATGAATTGATGTGAAATGTTATGTCCATATGGCCTTGTCTCGCTGACAAGAATGTGTATCGTTACACTATTATAGTGATACACGGTTCAGTATTCTTGTCAGCCAGCATAGCCTCATGAACCTAACCATACCTAGAGTGAGTAAAAATCACATTCATCCATAACTAAATCTATTTTAAATGGTCCAGGGAAATTTAACACAAACCCCGGGTATGTTACTATTATACTCAAGCAATAGTAACATCATCGTGTCCAATGGTAGCCAGATGTATGAGTGTGCTATTAATAAGTTGTTGTTTGCTGCTAAAGTTTTTCATTGTCATCATAAATCTAATCATGGAGGCTAATAATTGACAAAGGCCCTCAGAACCAAGTCAATCACTGCAAAATATAGCAGAGACACATATAAAATAATAATACTGCAGAGTTGCTTTTTGAGTTATGTTACACCATCAGCTAAGGTGAACTCGGGCCTTGAGGATGTCAGCCTCAAGAAATTTCTCACAATCCCAAGTATGACCTATTTTTCCACACTCAAGAAATTTAGTAAATCATGACTGGGTTGAAACAAATTACGTCTTCGGAAACAATTAGGGATAATACAATTAAAAATAGGTTTTGAATGTTTACAAGAGGCCTTATCAGGCTCTTTGTCATCATTGACATTAACTTACACTGGACTGGACTGATTAGATTAACTGATAACGGTTTGAAAGTTTCATATTCACTGAACAATATTTGACAAAGCTATAGAGAAAGATATAAGTACCTATTTAAACTTTCTAAAAATAAAGAAGGCCTATTTTTAAATTTTACCGCGCACTTTCTGGGTAGTTTATTTGCAAGATACGTAGAATTATGAGGGGTTTTGAAACAGGGGAGGAGTGTCTGGCAACCCTTTGATTTTTTTTAACCAATTTTAACCCAATTAGAGAGGTTAGGAAACGTTTACACGACCATGCCTCTAATGCGTATGGACACTGTTCAACATGGACCAATGATGGTCAATAAAAAACCGAGTTTTTTTTTTAAAAAAAAAAATGTTCCCAGACACTCCTCCACGGTTCCAAACCCAATTATCAGGTATGTACGTGTGAACAGAGTCTGGAACCGGGAAGGAGCGTCTGGCAACTTTTTCAATTTTTTTTTTAAAAAAAAAAAAAAATTGGCCGTTATGGATCCATTTTGGACCGTTGTGCATACGCAATAGAGGCACGACCGTAAAAACGTTTCCTAACCCCGTACGTTTCCTAGTCTCCCGCGTGCAATGCCAGTGTGATACCCATTAGGCTAGGGAGTATTCGTATTACTTTCCTCATTCTAAAAAGGAAAGTAGGTATTGTCATGGACTAAAATTTTCGATGTGGAGTTTTCGGGGACAGAGTCGTTATATTTATGTTCGATTTTCATGAAACTTGTTTTAATAAAATATGTTTCTAAATAGGTATAACAACAAGTTCCGTATAAATATAACAACAAGTTCCGAAATTCAAATTGAAATTAATTATTTTTTAAAATAATTAATATTTTTGTTTTATTATTTTCGATAATGAACCCTTGGAATCGTCACGAAAAAAAATATCCCCCCAAAAATTAACATATTACATTTCGTAGAATCTAAAAAGCGAATAAAAAAAATCATTATTTGTTTGTAGCCGCAGGCTATTGCCACTTAGTGTTGACCAATTTGGATGAAATTGGGTATAATAGGATTTGTTTGGGGTCTAATTGTGCTTCGGAACATACCGTTGTCGGTTTTTACCTCTTTTTAGTGTATTTCAGTATTCCTGTCTGAAAAGAGAATGGTAAGTGTTAAATTTCGTATGTACCTATGTTATATTTTAGATCTAATTCTAATTAGGTTTTGAATGCAATCGAATATACCATTGGCAACTTTGTCGCTTTTTAACGATTTTCAATACCTTTTGAATGCAATTGAATATACAGATTTTTGGGGGGATATTTTTCTAGTCAGTAAAATAATAAACCCATGCATTACATTGGTAGAGTATTTATTAAGGAATATAATCAAAGGCGTAGTAACTAACCTAAAACATGGAACGTTGACATGATCACTAATCCATGTATGATATGTGGTACCTTTTAAAAATTATTGTTCAGCTGAGTAGAACGTGTTGGGCCTGTTAAGCTGTATAGGAGTGTATAATTGGGTTCTAAGACCGTGTGAAGACAGAAGGTTGAAGGTTTGCTGTAGGAAAGGGCATCCATCCTTTAAATAACTCTGCTTCAAATAAAAATGGAAAATCATCAGCAAACTGCGATTTCTACGTATGGATAGAATGAGAAGCAAGTAAGGGTTACCGTGCCAGGAAAGGGTACAGCTAAAGAGAGTAGGCACAGAACATTTTTCTGGCATTAAGGGAGGCTACGCCGGCCCAACTAGTTAAAGAAGAAGAAGATAAATAATATATTTGCACCACAATATTGTGTTGTGTTCTTTTCAATTTTATATTTTGTAATGAAAGTAAGTAGGTATTAATTAATATTAAATATTAAAAGTGTTTCTAATAAATATTAAACAGTTTAGGACATAACACAGACATTAATATTCAGTTTATAACTAACCGCATTAAGTAGGGTAACTTTATTGATAATATAACCTCGCACTAAATACTTATGTACGAGAAAATTCCACAATATTAACCTAAGAGTGTACGAGTTGAGATATTTTAGTCAGTGTGGACCGATGGGATACACTTTTGGGGCTGCACCAAAGAGACGAACCGAAATATTATAAAATGATTTCAAAATAATGTAAATAATATACTGAAATATCTTTAGTATTGAGTGGCAGAGGCGGATTTACACATTCTCCACCAGTTGGCTATTCAAATTTTGCCATCCTTTACCGACAAATTTGACAACAACCGAAGGCTGCTAAATATGATTCAAATATATTTTTTTTTTCACTAAAAAGCTGCGACAAGAGCCGAAGGCTGCCAACTCTAATTCATATATTTTTTCACTAAAGAGCTGTGACAACAGCCGAAGTCTGCTTTATCTAAATAAATAATTATTTTACTAGAGAGGAGCGACAACAGCCGAGGGCTGCCAAGTTTAGTTAAATGAAAATTTTACTAAAGATCAGGAGCAGCGACAAAATTCGAATGTCCGATTAAATTATTTTACTGAAGAGCAGCGACGACAGCCGAAGTCTTCCGGATTGAAAAATATATTTTTCCTTACTATAATAACTTCTTCAATATACAGAGCAAAATCTCTTCTAATTTTTATTTGAAAATTTTGAAACAAGGAAGATAAAATCTATTACGGTTTTCTGTGCCATTTATTTTTTTAAGTTTAGAGATGGTATTTAGTATGTTTGTAGTCATTATGAAATATTAAATTGAAAAAAAATTATGTATCAACTACAATTAATTTGATGAGCCATGAGCGCTTTCGTCAGAAAGCGCTCATGGCTCATCAAAACTTAATTATAGTTGATACATAAAAAATTTTCAATTTATTTTTTTATTTCAACTCATTTTGTCATTCAATGGTAAGGATTGACCTGAGCGCATCCAAGCATCTTGATTAACTGTTGCTGATTGCAAAGGAGGCTATACTTTAAACTAAACTAGTTATAAAAAATGAGGCACTTCCCAAAGCTGGATTGAAAAAAAAATCAAAATTTAAATGCTTTTCCATGTTTATTTTTTTCCTGTTAATCTGTTGAATAATAAATTTTATTTCTTTTTTTGAAATCTTAAAGATGGCCCTCACATTCTGACATGATAAATTTGTAGTTTTTACTTATGTTGAAAGATTTATTGATTGCACGCATCTGTCCTCGTCCGTCATGGCTAATTTTAATATTAAAAGGTATATTTGTAGACATTTTGGAACCCATTGAGTTGTATTTTGTATCTCGGAGCAACATCTAAGACAAATAATACTTTCTGTTGATGGATAAATTCTGTTTCATTAGAGAGACACAATCTGGGTGATTGTTCAAACTTTAGCTTACCGAGACATCGGGTAAAAAGACAATAGTGAACTATACAAAACATTACTCGAAAATATTTGGGCGTGATATCCAGACCCGACGAGAGGGGAGGAATCCCCCCCAGGACCGGGATTTCCTAAAGACCCGGTGAGAAAATTATCATAATGAAATTTTTCATGTTTTTTTTTCTCTGAATAATAAATAAATCAACTTAAAAGTTTTGAAACATTTTCAAACACACAAAATCAGAAGTTTAGCGATAGTGGGCTAATATGGGACAATGGCTATTGCAGGACACTGATTTTAAAATATAGTGCGACCTTTCAGCTTGTACAGCAATCATAAATATTGGTATATTTCGTAAACATTAACATCTGATAATCGAATTATTTGTTGCCAAGAAGAAGCGTACATGCCTTTTCACATCAACTAAGTGAATTGCTTGGTTTTACTTTTATTACTAGTCATACGATGATTCTAGATGAAAGAATAATAGAGGGTCCAGTAATTCCCCCCGGCCCGGATTTTCTCTCTATGGCCCTGGTGACCTCCTCCCATGTCCACCTGAACTGATTGTGTTAAAATATATTGTAAGCTTCGTTCTGATTATTTCTTCATTTCATATTGTAAAAGTGGGATGTAAGATATTAATATCAGAGAAAATAGGGCGGGCAACAGGAAACCACACTATACATAAATTGATTCCCTAGACAAAGGTAAAAAACTGCAAACCAGTTGTTTAACTGTTAACTTAATGATGACCTACTTTTTTGAAATGGGAAAACATTTTCTCGACGTATGAATCAAACTGAAACATTTGCCAAACACATATTACAAGTAGATATACAAACCTATTAGGAGTATGAAATACCTTATAGGTACGGTTTGAGTTAGTCTTATTTAAATTCCTCTTTAGGGCTGATCTACGCGAGCACGATCAGCTTTTTGATTAGGTATTTTTCGTGGATGTCATTCCTGGTATATAACTGCCCCATGCTTGGTTTCCACGCAAGTAGGGAGTTGCAATAAAAAAGTCGTGAGAGGCAGTCTTTCCATCCTCCTAACAGAGTCTGCACAGAACCTGGTCTTGATGAAAGCCCATAATATGCAGGTGTTTTCTCAAACCACAATGACTAGTGTTCAGGTCCACGGCTTTAGATTGTTTTCGAGCTCCCATCCGTCAATGAAGTTCCTGACCTCAGTCGTGCTTAATCCAATCACCCGTCTCCAGCCCAGTGAATGGTGTCACACAAAGCCCAATTGGTTTACAAGAAAGAGAGAGAGAGAGAGAATCTAAACTTTTATACAAAGCCCAGTTGATTTACTGACTGACTCATAATCAACGTTTGTAGCCCCGGATTGGCTAAAGCGTACTGGTCTAAAATTGAAGTGACTCACAGAACTGTTCTCTACCGTGCAGCCTCACCACGGAATCCTTCGTGGTATGGGCCAACTTTCACTACACTACTGGTCTGTTCTGAGTAACCTGTGCATCATCCGACACTGGTTTATTGGCAGATGACTTGAAAATTGAAGTGACACACAGAACTGTTCTCTACCGTGCAGCCTCACCACGGAATCCTTCATGGTAGGAGCCAACATGCACTACACTACTGGTTTGTTCTGAGTAACCTGTGCATCATCCGACACTGGTTTATTGGCAGATGACTTGAAAATTGAAGTGACTGACAAAACTGTTCTCTAACGTGCAGCCTCACTACGGAATCCTTCATGATAGGGGCCAACTTTCTCTACACTACTGGTCTGTTCTAAGTAACCTGTGCATCATCCGACACTGGTTTATTGGCAGATGACTTGAAAATTGTAGTGACTGACAAAACTGTTCTCTAACGTGCAGCCTCACTACGGAATCCTTCATGATAGGGGCCAACTTTCTCTACACTACTGGTCTGTTCTAAGTAACCTGTGCGTCATCCGACACTGGTTTATTGGCAGATGACTTGAAAACTGAAGTGACTCACAGAACTGTTCCCTAACGGACAGCCTACGCATTTTTGTTTCCCTCATTTCATATTTTCTCTCATATTCTAAATTTGGCCCCGAGCACCGAAATATATTAGGTTACTTGATTTTCGCTTCTCATTCCAGCAGAGTTTTTTTCTTTCTTATTTTGATAATATCTCGGAGAGTGAGATTTATTAGATATACAATGAATAGAAATCTTTGAAGTTTCCACCATGTTGGAGAGGTGCACAAATATGTCACAATAATGACCCAACTGTTGGAACAAGGCAAAAGGTGTCATCGTGTGAGCCAAAAAAAAGAAATCTTTACAGCCCGGCACAAGATCTATCTAAATAGTGCATATTGTTTACATGAACCGCGCGGTACTAGTTCTACAAACTTGTATCGATTTGTTCATTGCTCCGCGCGGTTACCGCGCGGTCATCTGAACATACTTCAAATAACTGATGTAGTAGACACTCAATTCAGCCTCAATCTATCTAAATAGTGCATATTGTTCACATGATCGCGCGGTACGACGAACCGCGCGCTACGACATACAGCGCGGCAAAAGATCTATCTAAATAGTGCATATTGTTTACATGAACCGCGCGGTACTAGTTCTGCAAACTTGTATCGATTTGTTCATTGCTCCGCGCGGTTACCGCGCGGTCATCTGAACATACTTCAAATAACTGATGTAGTAGACACTTATACTTCAAATAACTGATGTAGTAGACACTCAATACAGCCAGCATCTATGGCACGTTGAATACACCACTTCTAGTTAGATTACAGAAGTTAAGCAACGTTCGGCGAGGTTGTTCGTTGTTCTATGTGGGTGTCCATGTGGGTTCGCGCCTTCGTGATGCTGGCTATTTTTCCGAACTGGTTTGCAAGTTTTCAGCGAATGGAGGGTAAAACCACCGCCTTGAATGACCAATAGATGTTAAATAAACGTTAAGCCAAATTAAAAAAAAAAAAAAGACACTCAATTGAGAAGTCGTAATTTCTTGTAATCCATTTATGACTTAGCTTCATGAGGAAAATTCTGTCATAGGTACTTGTAATTGTAGAAAAGTACTTGAGGTTGACATTCTCACAAGTCATTTTTTTCAAACAAACAATCAGCGCCGGAACTAGAGGGGTCTAAAGTTTAATTTTGTAACACCCTGTATCACTGTTTCGAGGTTTGGGGTAAAGTTAAAGGGGAGACCGGTCATTATGTAATTTCAATATGGACCCAAAACGAATCAGTAAATTTTACGGACATATTAAATGTCTATGCCAAGTTTCATGAAAACTAGAAAAGTTGCTTGAGAGTTATAAAGAGTGAGAGAGACATTTAAAGAATAAAGAGGGTGGCAGACGTTTAAAAAATAAAGAGGGAGACAGACGTTTAAGGAATAAAGAGGGAGACAGACGTTTAAAGAATAAAGAGGAAGACAGACGTTTAAAGAATAAAGAGGGAGACACATGTTTAAGGAATAAAGAGGGCGACAAACGTTTAAAGAATAAAGAGGGAGACATACGTTTATGGAATAAAGAGGGAGACAGACGTTTAAGGAATAAAGACGGAGACAGACGTTTAAAGAATAAAGAGGGAGACAGACGTTTAAAGAATAAAGAGGGGGACACACGTTTAAGGAATAAAGAGGGAGACAGACGTTTAAAGAATAAAGAGGGAGACAGACGTTTAAAGAATAAAGAGGGAGACCGGTCATTATGTAATTTCAATATGGCCCCAAAACGAATCAGTAAATTTTACGGACATATTAAATGTCTATGCCAAGTTTCATGAAAACTAGAAAAGTTGCTTGAGAGTTATAAAGAGTGAGAGAGACATTTAAAGAATAAAGAGGGAGACAGACGTTCAAAAAATAAAGAGGGAGACAGACGTTTAAAGAATAAAGAGGGAGACAGACGTTTAAAGAATAAAGAGGGAGACAAACGATTAAAGAATAAAGAGGGAGACAGGCGTTTAAAAAATAAAGAGGGAGACAGGCGTTTAAAGAAGAAAGAGGGAGACAGACGTTTAAAGAATAAAGAGGGTGACAGACGTTTAAAGAATAAAGAGGGAGACAGACGTTTAAATAATAAAGAGGGAGACAGACGTTTAAAGAATAAAGAGGGAGACAGACGTTTAAAGAATAAAGAGGGAGACAGACGTTTAAAGAATAAAGAGGGAGACAGACGTTTAAAAAATAAAGAGGAAGACAGGCGTTTAAAGAAGAAAGAGGGAGACAGACGTTTAAAGAATAAAGAGGGAGGCAGACAATTAAAGAATAAAGAGGGAGACAGACATTTAAGGAATAAAGAGGGAGACAGGCGTTTAAGGAATAAAGAGGGAGGCAGACGATTAAGGAATAAAGAGGGAGACAGACGTTTAAAGAATGAAGAGGAAGGCAGACGTTTAAAGAATAAAGAGGGAGACAGACGTTTAAAGAATAAA
>CM022879.1:7605289-7623453 GCA_012654025.1 Pachypsylla venusta | reverse complement strand
CCCCCCCCCCCTTGTGTGCGCCCCTGTCATCGAGTCACTAAACTCCAGAGTGGAACTCGTGAAGACTGCTCAAACTCGCTGAGCAGTTGAACCTTAGCTAGAGAAACCTCAATACACAAAAAGTTCATGGGGCTGAGGAGTAGGGATTGCAAACCTATGGGGGTAAAGCTTAATGAAATGAAATGTCTACTCTCTTTAGTTGTATCCTTTCCTGACATTGTAAGCCTCGCTAACTGTAAGCTGATGACTTGCCATCTTATTTAGTATGATAGATAACATTATCTGTTATAATAATTAATGAAAATATAATTATCATCATTGCGCGAACTGATGTCTTCTTCTACTACATTGTGGGAGAAAATTATGGCTTTTTGCCATCAAATTTTTGACAAGAGAACACAAAAATTTTCATACTATTGCCAAATTTGGTGTTGTTCATAATAGGATTATGCTTAAAAAAGGGGGAACAGGTGGCAAGTATCTTTTACTTAATATACAGGGTTCCCCCGAATCTATATAGGTACTTAAATCTATGTCGATTATGAATACTACTTATGTCTATGTCGATTATGAATACTACTTAAATCTATGTCTATGTCGATTATGAATACTACTTAAATCTATGTCTATGTCGATTATGAATACTACTTAAATCTATGTTGATGTCGATTATGAATACTACTTAAATCTATGTCTATGTCGATTATGAATACTACTTAAATCTATGTCTATGTCGATTATGAATACTACTTAAATCTAGTCGATGTCGATTATGAATACTACTTAAATCTATGTTGATGTCGATTATGAATACTACCTAAATCTATGTCGATGTCGATTATGAATACTACTTAAATCAATGTCTATGTCGATTATGAATACTACTTAAATCTATGTCGATGTCGATTATGAATACTACTTAAATCTAGTCGATGTCGATTATTAATAATGTCAAATCCATTTTTCTTCTTCTTAACGCATATTTAAGACATATTGGTCATTCAAGATGTCTTTTTTTGGGCTCCATTCGCTCGATACTTACAAACCAGCCAATAATATTGACCTCACTCAGCCTGGGTTAGGCCAGAAAAAGCCAGCATCACGTGACCCGAACTCAAGTACAACCTCGCTTGACGTCGGTAAACTTCGATGATATAACTGTAACTGATGTATTCAACATGGCATAGACGTAGAAAAGCGTTCTATCATGGTTCGTACCCAGCTATTGCAGATTGTCCAATATTTGCAAAGAAAATAATTCTAATGTTTAATTTTATTTTTCTGATTTCAGAACAATATAAAAAGAAACTAGATACCATAATGCCNTTGACGTTGGTAAACTTCGATGATATAACTGTAACTGATGTATTCAACATGGCATAGACGTTGACAAGCGTTCTATCATGGTTCGTATCCCAGCTATTGCAGATTGTCCAATATTTGCAAAGAAAATAATTCTAATGTTTAATTTTATTTTTCTGATTTCAGAACAATATAAAAAGAAACTAGATACCATAATGCCTTTCGTACCTGCAGAAAACCCAAAATGCCCATCCTGCGGCAAATCCGTATATGCCGCCGAAGAGAGAGTGGCTGGAGGATACAAATTCCACAAAATGTGCTTCAAATGTGGTGAGTTGATAAATCAGCACGCAGTGGCGGTTTTACACATTTCCGCCATTCGAATTTGGCGCCCATATTGCACCCTACAATTCTGTACACTAGTTTCTAGTTCACAGTTATATTAATTACAATTTTATTGTGAATGAAATTGTAACTTTATGATTTGTGCACTATCGTCCTAGAATGATCCTGCTTGGGCCAACAATGCGGCCGCGTTCGCACAGTCAATTCGCACAGTGAACGGTCATGTCCGCTCAGCAACCAAACGCTATATTACGCAATTTGTAAAAAAAAATATCTAAGTGGTGAAACATAGGTATTACATATTATAATAATTGTTTGTATGGACCTGATAGCATTTAAGTATATAAATATAAATCGTTTTAATTTTTGTAAGACATACTCGTAAAAAAATGTTGGCCCTAAATTGGCCGGCCCATTCAAAAAGGATATATGCGTACAAAGTTTTTTTTTTTTGGCTTGATGTCTCTTTAACATCTATTGGCCCTTTGAGAAGTGGGTTTTACCCTCCTTTTATTGCTGAAACTTTACTTGCTCCAGGTCGTTATAGGTCGCAGTGACAAAACTCTTATACCAAATGTCCCAAAAGTCAGAGACCACCTAAATATCTTTTATGATACATTTTCATAAAGACAATAAAGTTGGAAGTACTTTGCAAAAAAATTCACACGTCTAGCTTGTTTGGTTTCAAAATGGCGGCCATTTGAAATTTCCAAGAGTATCTAAAACTAGGCGAATTATTTATAAAGGTAGACGAAGTGTCTAAAACTAAGCGAATTATGTCTAAAAAAAATAGGTTCCTCGGCATTGTTGTCCTATGTAATTATTCAATATCCCACTGCACATAATTCGCCTAGTTTTATACACTTCGTCTACCTTTATAAATAATTCGCCTAGTTTTATACACTCTTGGAAGCCATATCTTGGAAATTTCAAATGGCCGCCATTTTGAAACTAAACACGCTAGACGGGTGAATTTTTTTGTAAAGTACTTCTAATTCTATTGTCTTTCTGTCTCACAAGATGGTGGTTCGTATTTAAAAAACAAAAGTTGGACCTCCTGGGGACAACATGGGACCCGCCCCTGAAAAATTGGTCACAGCATCGGGTGGTTTAATTTGGGATGTAATACCATGCAAAATTTCAATTTCCCCATAAAGCCGCTCAAAAGATAGTCGGAGACCACCTGTCTCGGACTTTTGGGACACCCTGTATATAATACTAAGGGTGACGGGTTTTCTAATGTACGTAACTTTTGTTTTCCCACCAACAGCATTGTGCAATAAATTCTTGGATTCCACAAACTGTACTGAACACGAAAAAGAATTATACTGCAAACAATGTTACGGCAGAAAACACGGACCTAAAGGATATGGGTTCGGTGGTGGTGCTGGATGTCTGAGTATGGACCAAGGAGAACATTTAACGTAAGTCATCCGTCTTATTCTTTGTAACGATAAAAGAGCTGTGAAACCGATTCCATACATCTCACATTATTGATTATCTCAAAAGGATTTCAATTTGATCTTAAGGGGGCCTCCCCTGAAATTAACAAATTTTGATTAATTATAAAAACAAAATAAATAATAAACTCTTTACACTTACCTAATTATTTTTATTTGCAAATTTTACAGTAGGATACACAATTGTACACCTGTACAGAAGATAAAGAATTTAGGTTACATAATAAAATTTACAAATTGAGTTGACATGTTTCGTCTCCTCCTGGAGACATCCTCAGAGTTGTTCTGAGGAAGTCTCCAGGAGGAGACGAAACCAGTCAACTCAATTTATAAATTTTATTATGTAACCTTTATTTTCTTCATCTTCTGTACGTATATAGGTGTGCAAATGTGTAACTAACTTGTAAAATTTGCAAATAAAAAATTTAGTCAAGTGAAAACATAGTCAGTTTATTATCTATTTTGTAAATATGCTACTTGACATAGTATCCCGTTTTGAGAAGATAATTATAAAGAGTTTTTTTACCTCCGATATTCCGTGTTGCATCGATTTCCGAAATTTATTCCGTTATATTTGAAACTCTGGGCACTGCAAATGAGATATTTGAGATACAATAATGAAATATTGAATCGATTTCTACAACGCTCATTAGAAAAAGCCTAAAAGTAGATCGTATCGTGTAAAATTATGATAAAATTCAACTGTTCGCTTTCTTTCCATGTGAATATTCGCGCATATCGTAGGTATTCGTATTGTCATTTTTTAATGTCGATGGTTTGCTTGTGACGCCTACAGGGCAGTCTGAGGGAGAAAAATAAGAAGGCGATTTTTTTTTTTAGTGAAAAAGAGATTTATTTTATTTATTTCCTCACTTTATTTTTTTAAAAAAAAAAAACTCTGCCCATGTGAAACATGGGTTCTTTATTTTACTGGCTAAAAGAAAATAACCCCTCCCCAAAATATGATATTTTACGTTTCAATGTACGCAGAATACAAAAATCGAATAAAAAGCTCCGTTCGTACGCCACTCTCCGTAACTTGTTCACCTCACACTTTTGTTACTAGGCGTTGACCGATTTTGTTTTCATCACAATCGGTCAACGCTAAGTGTCGAAAGTGCCCATCACGGCGGACGAAATGATTTTATTTATTCCATTTTTGGATTCTAAGTGCCTTGAAACGTAAATTATCAAAAAGCGAAGTACGGAAATTTATACNTTTTTTTCGTGTAAAAAAATCGCCATAAAATAGATAGACAAATAAAAAATGAATACAATATTAGTTTTCAAAGCAAAAAAAAAAAAGTTTTGTATCAAATAGAGCATCATTAGCGCCACTCTACGAGGGTGACGCTAATAAAAACCCTCTGTGTCATATATCTCAACATAAGCTCCTTTGACTTCCAATCTTTTGGGTAACATCTCTATGCCCGTTAAAAATAATTTAGCATCTTTACTATCAAAAAACTCTACAACAGCTGACCTGATCTCTTCATCACTCCCAATTTTTTTTTTTCATGCAACTCATATTTCAGATTTGAGTTTAAATCTTTGAATAACATGTTAATTATAAGTGTTAAAAAATATTAACTTTCGAATAGATTAAATTAAAACAAAACACTTACCAAAAACACTATTTATTTTAAGTCAACTTCCAACCTTAGACTCGACTAGACTGAAGATGAATTGAATGATTCGAAACTAGTTTCTTCATATATTAAAATAAATAGTGCTTTTGGTGTTTTGTTTTAATTTAATTTGTTTAAAAGTTAACAGATAATAGTTACTGGGGGGCCAGGTATGGACTGCAGGAGGGGGATAGAACTTAAGAACATCTTAAGTAAAGCTACACCCACGCACAGCAGCCTTTGCAATGACGGCGTTGTGGACAGGGGCCTGGAGGAGCCATCCTCGAGGAGCCGAACATATCGTGAAAGTGTACTCGGAACCTATACAAAGATAACCTTTCAAAATCGAACCAATCAGAATATTTGCACAATTTTACCTTGTGTTATCATTAAACAGTATAAGACATGTAAACTTATTGACATAATTACAATACTTTAACCTTTGTTGGCTGCGCCCCAAACTTTTGGAACCATCTTGTACCAGTTACGAATACAAATATAGGATAAAGTGCTCATAAATAAATAAGTAAATTTATTTGTAGTTGATACAAAACTTTTTTCCATGATTTTTTTCTTAAAAAACATAAATGACTACAACTATCCGAATTATTTAAGTGCCATCTTTAATTTGAATCAATTTATTATTTTTTTCCCAAATTTGTACCCATACATATTTTGAAAAAAAAAAAAATCCTGCATGGCACATCTATTGGCATTGTGGGCATGTGAAACCAAATTTGAGGCATTTTGTATTTCTACCCTACTGCACTATTTACCCCAAATTTAAAAGAATATTATCAATTTATAATATTAAGAAAGATGAAAGACAAAAAGTGACAAGAATTGCAGCGAAAACCTGCATATACAAAAAAAAGGTTTGACAAATATTTTATTTGTTTATTAAAAGACACTAGTACATATAAGCCACCAATTTCATCAAGAAAAATAGATCATTCTTCAGATCAAGGGAAGTTAATCAGCAACATAGAAGGTTACATCAGCAGATTATGGATAGGTGTTTGTACTTTTAAGTAGTAAACAACATAAGTTAGATGCATTTTTGTTATAACTAAGATAAAGAATGTTGTTGTTGATTCGCTTAAATAAAGAAAGAGAATTATTGTTATCACATTATTTAATTAATATTTTTTAAAAACATTAAACCATGCAAACCTATTCTTGTGCCAAAATAATTATTTTCAAGACCTCATATTTTTTTAAAATTTTTTTATTATTATGATTTTTCTTATTTCTATTAAAAATAACTGTTGCATAAAACTTTGTATTAAATATTTTACCCAGGTAGTAATACAGATAATTATTATTCAAAGATTTCTTCTTTTTGGCACAACTCCATAATATGTAATTTTTCTGAACAATTTTACTTGAAATAGAAGCCAGTCTAATTTCTCCCATCTGATTCAAAGGCAGGTTATGATATTCTAAAAAGAAGAAGAAGAAATGCAGTAATTAGAATAGTTAGGACAGATTACACAGTTGCTTGTTCTAAAAAAAAGAAATCTATTCAAAATATAAGAAAAGTCGCAAGATATAACAATTGCAGAGTTAATCCCTGTAACGACTATCTTACGTAGGGCTTGAGGATGTCACCCTCAAGAATCTCAAATAAATTCCCACTGTCTCAAGCACATCATAGTTCTTTAAAGAAGCCATTTTCAAAAATGGTGAGAATGGCAGATGGGTTGTCTTTCTTTTTTAATGTCAAATAATTGTGGACACAACAAAAAATCGAATTCAAGAGTTATGCCACCTGAAACTTTAAACCAGCCGCTATCTTTGAAGATCACGTGATTCTGCCGACTTAGTAGGAACCAAGTACCATCTAAAACCGAGAGAAAATCTTTCTTGGACTATTGAGTAAAAATATTATTCTGGTTGAATCCTCTCACACATCAGATTAAAAGAAATTTCAGAAGTCACTTCTTGTCTTAAAACTTTCTTATACGATCAATATTGTAGTTGCAAAATTTTGATTTCACTTTTTCATGAGTTTTTTTCGTCGATTTTATTGCTTTAATTTAGCCCTTACATGGCCAATATATTGAATTATTGAACCAATCATTTTGATCTTAGTTTTACCAATGGGTAAAAAGTAATTGATAACTTTACTCCACCTTTTAAAGTGTAGAGTTATTCAAACCGTAATTCAAAAGGTGGTAAATTTTTTATATTGGCAACATTGTTTTTGCAATTTTTGTAATTCGTTATAATTAAGGTTTTGTTTTAATACGAGTTTATGTTGTTATTAGTAATTGTTTGTGTAGTATAACCATGGAAAAGTACAGAAGGAACAGGAAAAATTAACTTAATTGTCGAGGATACGTCTAATTTTTTGTGTTAGTTAAGTTCTAACAAATTTTCAGATTAAAAATGATCCTACGCGGAACTTTTAACATTCTGGTAGTGAGTTTTCATAATGAAATGGCCGTTCCTTTCTGTATCACTACCATTTCATGGCTATACAACACAACATACAAACCCGTCTAAACGGAAAACCATAACAGATAACAAAAATGGCTAAAACAATGTGGCTAATAAAAATATAATTTTTTTGCGTAATTTTTTCCCTGCATAGGTTAACAGTAGGTATATATATTTTTTTTTAAAAAAAAATAACGATTATTTTCCCTATTTTTGTTCCATTTACAGTCACTAAATGATACTTATCCTATCTTCAACCAATCAAAAAAAAAAAATGTACATTCATATAAAGGCAATAAAAAATTCCCTTCATCCAATGGAAGGATAGCTATATGTTCAATTACTCTAAAATATCTTGAAACGTTCAAATCGATCTAAGAAAATCACCAAAAAGAAGTCAATAACTATCCATTATTTTCTACCAAATATTACACCGATTTTTTTTTTTTTTTTTTTTTTTGCCCCATGACAACCTTTTTTTAAAAAATTATACGTTCAACAGAGGAGCTTTCGTTTTAGAAACAAACTTTAGTGGGACATGCCTATACAATACAACTTTTCGTCGTACAATTTTACCAAACATTTTTAAATTAATTTCAATCTTAATGAAACGCAGTGTAAAGTTCTAAAGTTTTACAATAAAACTCTTTATTTATATATAAGTTATTTATTTTTAATTATTTTACTGTAATTTTGTATTAGAATTTTACTTCAATAAAAAAGAAAAAAGAAAATATACAATTCCAATCTTCAAATTGTAATTTTCAACAAAAAAGAGAGTTCTTTTTTCTGGGTTGGATTTTAGACATGTATTAGTCATATTATAAAAGTTTCCTCGGAAGATCATTTCGTACACAATTTTATCGTGGATTTTAAAATCCAATAGCAGTCACCTGTGTTTTATGATCAGCTGGTGAGCGTATCAATTTCTCATTATTCAGTTGATTATGATTAGTGTAATCCGCAATTTTTAAATTACTTGACATATAGTTTAGTACACAATCATATCATCCCGTCTCGAAATATACAAACAGAGTTTATTTTGAAATCGGAGATTTAAAATTTCTAATTTTTTAAATGGTATATTAAAAAAGAAAGTAAAAATATAACATTTAAAATATCTATCTATACATAAAAAAGTGTAGGTAACATGTCACCTGGGAATTTCGGTCTCACAGATTTAATGTGTAAACTTTAAAATTAATTCGAAATTAAATTTTGAGATTTTTGAAGAAATCATCATACAATCCCGTTTCACGCGTAAACATTTTTTTCTTAGTTCTAAGGAGTGATTTTTAAAAAGACGATTTGATTTTTGAAAAAAAGAAAGAAAGAAAGATATTTTAGAATAGAAACACATCTTCGTCAGATAAGTTTAAAATTTGGTGAGATATATTTCATTTATTTTTCCTTTTTTCGCAACATTATAATAATGATGCCTTTATACTTGATACGAGTTTCGGGCTTCAGCTTCAATTTTTTGTCTCTAATAAAAAGAAATATATTTATAAAACATATATTTACAAAATCAGAATTTTAAGAGACAAATTAAAATCATACAGAAATGTAAATATTTCCATTTTTTCTGAAACACATGCGTGAACATGCTGAAGAGGACAAACGTGTCATAAGGAATGCAAATATTGTGGCCCAAAAAAAAAAAAGAAGTTAAACGAGTCACCAAAATTGGTAAAGTTGAGATAACTATTGGCTGTTTCTACAGTTCTCTAACACTCATTAAGCCACAGATAATAATGATCAAATAGTTAGAACTGTTCAAGTAGTCAAGCGAAACTTAAAGAAATGCTATATCTTCAATTGACTAAACATTTCAAGAGATGTTATTCAGTGGTGGCTAGTTTCATTCTCTCCTGAACTCTTGATGGTATTCTGCTCTCACCACTATTATAAGGTATCCGGAAAGTTTTTAATGGAACATCTGGCTGAAACTATGCTTGGATTAATTCCAGGTTGCCCTAATGACGTAGAAGTAACCGTCGTTCTTTTTTCGAGATGAAGGTTTAGAGAAATGGTAGAATTAGGTTGATATGGGAAACCGAAAATGTTTAAATGACCCTTGGTTGATATGTGTTCCAGAATCGTACACCTGTTTTCAAGATTAGTTAGCTCTAATTATCATTTCCTTAAGATTTAGTCTAGTGAAGATATAGTATTTAATTTGTCACAATTGTGTGAAAATAAGACGCTCCCAAAATCTAAACAACAAAATGATGTTTATTTCATTAAAAGTAACCTGAGTTTAAGAGTCCTATAAATGTCTTTTAGAAATATTTCGGCACATAACATTGCTGAACAATTAATCATTTTATATTATTTTTGGATTCGTTTTGAGTTATAGCACGTTAAACAATTCAGGATGATTTAACATAATTTTTTTTTAGTCTGAATTCATGTCAAAGAATTCATGCCACACAAGAATCTGTTGAAATTTACAAAAAAATATTCTCCCCAAAATTTTAAATTTACCTGTTCGAAGCATTTCAGTTTTTTTTTTCATCAATATACATTGTTTGCGATTTTTGCATTTTGAAACCCATTTTTTCTTCTCTTATACATATATTAAATTTTTAGTCAATTTTAAGAAAAATTAAAGCTATGCCAACTTTTTGATGCTTGTTTATAATATTAAATGCATCAATTTTAATTGTTTGTTAATATATGGCTGTATATTTGTTTCAAAAATAAAGCTGATTAACGTAACAATAAAAAAATTGAACAACGTGTATCTTTGTTTGGGAACTCAAAAAACGAATTCTTTTTTGTTAACATAAAACACAATATCAATTAAAATGGGGCAGAAAATTGATATAAAAGTCCTTTTTTTACAATATCTTGCATGTTTGGACACTCCCAATAAAATTGAAATTACCATATTTTTGAGGGATAAAGATTGGAAATATCTGTATTATTGTTACTTTTCAATTTGTGTTTTCCACAAATTCTGATTCTGTAGATTTATTAGTATAAGACTGGATACAAGTAAATTTTATTTGTACAAAAAGAAACCGCATTTATTTGTATCCAGTCTATAAAGACATCTTCGTTATTTGCATGAACCATAGTGGTGTGTGTTTTTTTTTAATCTCATAAAATTGGAATCTCTCTCAGACTTTTGCTTGCATTTGCATATTATTAATATATTATCTTTCTAATATTTCTTTTACTCATATTGTTTTCTAGTACGGATAATAATAATAATGATTTACTCGTTTTCAAAAGATGAATTTAAAAAAAAAACAATGAAAATATGCACCTCATTACAGAATGTTAATAATTAATTGTACCAAAGTAGAAAGTGAAATGTGGTATTACTGTGTAGTGATTCAATGCAGCACCCAACTCGAACCTGAAAAGTCTCTCCAGTTTTTCAAAGGAATCGACATCCCATCACTGTCTAACAAAGACGAAATATATATGACCAGGGGTTCAATTCAGACAAGGGCAAGATGAAAAACTAATTTTGTGAACGCAGTGAATATGGGCTAACCTTAATTTGTAGATGATTTAGTAAAGATGGACAATCAACCTAAGAGTGAATGTTTTTGTACAAGAATAGAGCTAAAGATAAGAAATGAAATCACTTTTGGGTAAAGATAATATGTATTGTGGGTCAGGAACTTATCATAAAGTTGACCAACAAAATGTTTTTGTGTACATTCAATTAGGTCAGTCTTTATTAGGATATAACTGACAGTATAACCAAGATTATTACTGTAACCCAAATTAATGAGACCTACATACATAGAAAATATCATTAATTTTAGTCAAGATTAAGTGACCAAAGTGCCACTTACAGCGGACGATTGTTTTTAATTGATTTATCTCCTCTGAAATCAACCACCATTCGATATTTGATCATGTATAAGTACCTTAACATCCATGACGATGAACGATATGCTTTTAACTAATTTTAAAGTAACTACTCATATCAACCTTCAAAAAAGTCATAAAACAAAAAAAACTATGTTTTAGAAAAACTCAGAAGAGTGAGTGCATGTTACTATAAATATTTATTTATTTTGGCATTACGGTACAAAATTATGGAGGAATGAAAATAAGAGTTGCGAAGAGAGAGAGAGAAAAAAATACATGTTTGATTGCCAAAACTATGAAACAAGTAGGAGAAATAATAATGTCGCTCAAAGCGATGGGCTATAATTATGTCAAGAAATGCTATATTGGGACAAGAATGAATTGGGAAGACTAGGGGCGGTTGAAATGAAAAACTCTGTATAGCATATGGGTTAATTATTTTTCTGTTTTACGAAACCACTTGTATATTACTGACACTAAATTCAATCTTCAAGAATCCACTAAATACAATATTTAGATATCACGTTTATTTTACGGGCTATTGGTTCTAAGTAATAATTCCACTCGTGAAAATTATTTTTCATCCAAAGATCGCCTACCTTTCGTTCCAATGTAATAGCAACATCCCCCTGCATATTTCGATGATACAGAGTGTCCCGAGTTTTTTTCAGAATTGATCTATACAAGACTAAAATTTCATATGAGCAAATTACCTAAAATGCTTCCGTACCGAGATATGAACCAAAAAAGTTTCATGACTGAAAATGCATTTTTGAGTTCTGCCAATGAGTCCTGTCGTAAGTAAACTTCATGTCATCTTCTTAGGATCAATACAAGACTAAAATAATAGTAAGCAATGCGTGTAAGCGAAATGGAGGAAGATAGTTCGAACACTTGTGAAAAAGATGGATGGCTGCATGGCCATTGACGATGCATCTACTGAAGATGATAGTTCATTATTGTGATGGTTATACGCTGCATGAGCCATTGGGAACTACAAACTTTACTTAAACCTTTTGTGAAGGTAAAGGGTAGTTTGTAAAAAATAATAAACGAAAGAAAAAAAATATATTTAAAAAAAAAAACACTCAAAAAATATCTTTGGTTCATATCTCGATTAGAAAGCATTTTCTGAAAATATCTAAAAAAATCGGACACCCCGTACTTTACTCCACCGTAATTTGCTCATATTATATATTGCATTGAATCATACCTTTCATACCATCAATCAAACTTTATAAAACTTCGGCAGTAGAGGAGCACCATAGATTTACTAAAAACTAGCTTCTACTTACAAATTTGCTATTATGTAGCATAGTTTGCTTTCTCCTTGAAATATGTCTATCGTTTGTATTGAGATAAAGTTTTGTTGTGGTAGCTGTGGCCTCTTAAAATCAACTGTTCCACCCATTTCTAGATTCAGTTTTGGAAAGGTTGATATGAGGTTATCAAAAAGGTTTTAATGGCCCCTGGAATTGTGATGGTATTTGTTTCAAGTCGTCTTGGTGCATTGAACCAGCCATCGTAAGGGAGATGGTATCCTTCTCTATTAACATCAGAGGAGTTTGTTGTTGTTGTTGTTAACGTTCTCGACGATTCTCACTGTGTCTCCAGTCCAAGGAAGTCGGCCACCCCAACAGGATCCGTCCACAATGCCGACGGCTCCAGATTGTTTGGGTTTGATGGACTTTCCGACAACAGAAGAGTTTACGGGCAATTGATTCTATGTACCAATTCCAGTCGAATTCTTTTACCCCACTATACATCGCCTACCTTTCGTTTCAACAACAACGATGACGTATGTTGTTTTTGTTTTTTTTTGTAGCGGTGTTCCTCTTAAATAAATTATTTTCTCAATTTGAAAAAACGGAGAGAATAATTGTAAGACAGCAAGAGAAAAAAAAATGAAAAACAGTAGTGCTCGAGGGAGCCCCACTGTTTTAATATTGTAGAGGAACATGCGTTTTATTATAGGGACATGAACATATAAGTCTGCCTACTATTTTGGGGCAACTTTGAACAAAAAGACCATATTTGTTGCTTGATCTCTTAAACGCATTTAACGAGTGGATTTTTTATTGTTTTTTTTTTTATCAACATCTGCATGAATACAAAGCTTAGTAGTTTAGGAAGCAAAATAATTAATTACAAAAGAGAAAAAAACATTATAATTTCAGATTGGATGTTTGTACCCATAATAATAGTTTTAAAATAATAATTTTTGTTTCAGTACCAATAATAATAATAATAATAATACAATAGTACCTATTGTACCAATAATAATAAATTTGTTTTTCATACTTTTTATCAATGCATTTTGCCTATTACGGCATCAGCATAGGTTTAGTTAGGTTGATTATCTTTAAATTTCTTCTCTAGTAATTTTCTTTTTCTGTTTTTCTTTCCTATTTTAGTACATTGAATTCTTCAAGTGGATTATTATTAGTATGACTTTAAAGATAATCAAGCTGACTAAATCTATACTATTTTTAATTTTTTGTGTTCCGTTTGTACATCCTGTTGATGCTGAAACAGGCGAAATGCATTTAATATTATTATTGTACCTGAAACAAAAAATATTCTTATTCAAAAATATGTTTGGTCAAATCCTGTTTCCATTTCTTTTTCTATTTTTATTTTGATAGAAATCAAGATTCAGTTAGAGTAGCAGGACCTTTGTTACCGAGAGCCATTGCAAAAGCCCCAGAAGGAGAAGGATGTCCAAGATGTGGAGGTTATGTTTACGCTGCAGAACAAATGCTTGCTCGTGGAAGGGTAAGAATAAACTTGATTAAATAGGGTGATTCAGAAATATATGTACACCACATATTCTATGGACTATTTTAGAGGGGTCAACTTTAACACAAAAGTTGCGAAAATACTTCCTAACGGAAAACCACGTCCTTTGAGTTTCATTTTTTTTTTAACTAAGCCTTACCTATTTGAGCTATTGGAAGGGTGCAAAAAACCATTCCCAATACAAGATGTCAACTTTCTTCTGATATAAAAATTACTTCCATTACACTTACAGAGACGGTCACAGGAGGGCCAACTGAAATAAAATAGGCCATAACTTCTTGATGGCTGACCAAGTTTTAATTTTTTTCCGTTCAATTGAAACCAATATATAATGCACATAAAAGGTCTGACTTGCATTTAATTGTACCCGAAAACTTTGCGTCTTTGTGGTTCACATATATAGGGTTCCATACTAGAATTTTTTTTTTCAAACAAGTGCTTGAAATTTGAAATGGAAGATTTTGGGTGAGAAACTAATTGCCCTTTCAATACAAAACTGACGCAAGTTACATGTTAATTTTCGTAATTAAAACAAGACGAATTATTTTTGTGAAACTCAGGGCGTGGTTCTCCGTCAAGTAGAATTTTCGCAACTTTTGTGATGGAGTTGACCCCACTAAAATGGTCCATAGAATATGTGGCAAACGTATGTACCTAGATATATTTCTAAATCACGCCGCAGACAGATAGACACTGACCAGCTTAAATCCGGTCACCCAAGTTTTGTCTGGATATTTTTCTAATTTTTGCAAAATATATGGACACTAAAAAAATTATTGAAACTTGAAAAAAGCTGAACATGTTTAATGATTCTCAGAGTTTTGAATACATTTTCGTCATGGTCTGTTTTCTCAATTTTAGGTTTATTATTTTCAATAATGAACCTTGCCATAAAACCATTTTTGTACATGGCTTTAAAAGGCAATGTCCTGAGTGACTGATCAACGTAGAGCCGAAATTATTAATGCTACAGACTTGAAATTTGGCAACTACTTTCGTTGCACCATGTAAGTGTGCACTGAGAAAGGATTATTTTGCGAAACTTTAATTTTAAGGAGTAGAAATCGCGAAAAGTAAACAATCCCCATAAGAAATACAATGGAGTGAGTGAGATAACATGACACATGTATATACATAGGTACAACAACGTAGAGCGGCCATGCCTCTAAGACGCCAAGCTATAGGCCGTAGCGAAGCACGGGCGAAACAGTTAGTAGAATATAATAATAAACGTAATAATATAGAGTAAAATCATCTTATCGGATTGGCATTGAATTATGTTACACCCTGTATAATTGTATATTAAGATAAGAGCATACTCATTCCATGACGGAACAGGCGTATCTAATATTTGATAGATTATTTTTTTCTTTACAAAATGAAATTATTTAGTCTACTGACTTACATTGTTTATTTTTAGATTTTTTTCTGTTCATGCCTCAAAATAAAATTGATGAATTTTTTTAAAAAATTCTCTTTTTTGACGGCATTGGAGACGGCAATAAATAACTATGAAACTTCTGCCAATTTTTTACAAGAAGTTTATCTTTCTTTACTTAAACTCTCTTTAACATCAATTTGCTGTAAATTTATTAATCAGTTACTCGCATTGACCTCATCCAGCCTGGGTTAGGCCGGTAATAGCCAGGCATCACAAGAGATTGAGTCTACGTTGTCAATAGCAATTAAAACCTCGCCGGATGTTATTTATCTTCAGAAGGCTAGCGAGAGCTGGTATTTTTAACGTGCTATTGACGCCAGCTATATTCAAAGGTTCATTATTGAAAATGATAAACCAAAATGGAACCAGCATCTATGGCACGTAGTATACACCAGTTCTTGTTAGATCACTGAAGTAGAGCGATGTTTTACCACTTGGGTGTCCACGTAAGTTTTCGCTCTCGTAATGCTGGCTATTTTTCTGGCCCAAACCAGGCTGGGTGCAATCAATGTGGGTAGCTGGTTTGTAAGTTTCCAGCGAATGGAATGCAAACCCCCCCATCTCAAATGATCAAGTGACGTTAAGCNCGAATGGAGTGCAAACCCCCATCTCAAATGAACAAGTGACGTTAAGCAAAAAAATAATGGACAGTATCCAACGTTAGTAAAGTGTGGGTTACGAAACGTCACCAAAGACAGTAAAAAAATGTTCACAATTTTATTTTAGGGTTGGCATAAATCATGTTTTCATTGTAAAAGTTGTGCCAAAACTTTGGACTCAGTTTTACATTGTGATGGCCCCGACAAAGAAATATACTGTAAAGGTTAGTTGGTTTGGTTGCAAAATTGTTTTTTCTTTCTTTTTTTTGCCTGGAATTGTAGAATTTGGGCATGAAATGAAGCATCTTATTTCATTCGTGTAAGGCCAAATTAATCATACTGCGTTTTGACGCAGCAATAAGCGTGATTGTTCAATGTTATTTTTTTTTAAAAAAAAAAACAAGATTTTTATTTTACGTCACATAATGAATTCTGTGGTACTCACACTATTCACACTGTGNGACTACGACATATTTAAAATGGCTCACCCTGGACTGTGGTCACACAACACTATTGCACTATTGGAATTTTGTTATATCCTCCACTGACACAAACCTATTGCACTGTTAGAGTTATTATTTTGTTATGTCCTCCACTGACTAATCTGTGTGACTCCCCATCCCTTTCGTCCTGTTTTATTTTGCATGATGCATGATTGCAGGGCTGGCACAAAGAATGTTTCAAATGCGCAGAATGTTCAAGAGGTTTGGATTCCAGAAATTGTTGTGAAGCGCCTGATAAGGATATTTACTGTAAAGGTAAGTCTAATGTCTTCAAAAAGGAAAGGAGAATAAAAATGATGGCTGAATGTGTATCAGCGATTGATTCTAGGAAAATAGGACACATAAAGATTTCCAACGGGAGCACGGTCAGTCTGAAAAGCTGCAAAATGGACATTAGCCATGTATTGAGCACATCTAAGATTATTTTCGACGGTAGAGAATTCTTCCTATCGGAAATTAATTATTATTTTGTTGTCAGTTTTGTCATCTTCTTTACTGACTCTTTTTGTCTTAAACTACTTCTTAATAAATTTGTTTCATTGACTCTTGCATATTTTCATGGACTCTTTGCTCTATTGTCTAATTTGTTTAACTGACTCTTTTCTCATTTGCCTGATCTGTTTTACCGACTCTTTGCTCTATGGTCTAATTTGTTTAACTGACTCTTTTCTCATTTGCCTGGTCTGTTTTACTGACTCTTTGCTCTATTGTTTAATTTGTTTAACTGACTCTTTTCTCATTTGCCTGATCTGTTTCACTGACTCTTGTTTTTGTTTCTGTTTTGTTGCATGCAGTTTGCTACGGCAAACTATTTGGAAGCTGGTGCCCTCCAAAGCGACTTCAATTACATTAACGGGTAATTAATTACATCTCTTACTCACAAGGTGCTAATTTTGAATTGCAAATGCAATTCTAAAGTAAAAGGGGACTTTTTTTACCTGGACAGAAAAATGAATTCGGTCAACCCCGAGTGCAAAAATGTCACTTACGGTTCAAATATGGCGTTGTTATAACATAGCCAAAGTTCTAAATAATATTTTTATAGAACTCTGCAAAAACAAAAAAATGGCCCGTTTTNTTAAATCTTAACTCTTTTTTTAAAAAAAAATGAATGCGTATTTTCTGAGATATTAAGGTCAAGAGGATATATGTTTGTTTACATAAACTGATTTCATAGAGCGCAGTGTATTATTTCAACTAAATGATCAAATATTATTTGAGTCGCAAAAACAATGAATCACCGCCAATATTATTTATATTTTCTTCCGAAATATTTTTCTAATTATAATAAAATCTTTTTGTACAATTTTTTCCCCCCATTTGCCTTTTGAAGAACTTTCTGAGAAAATAGAAAAAAAATCATTTGAAAAAATGTCTCTTACGTCTTTTTTTCATCATAACAGCAGAATAGGTATTTTTTTTTTAGATTCTAACCAATATGATTTATTTTCTAGTTTGTTACGCCAAACAGTTTGGTCCACGGGGAATAGGATTTGGTGGTGGATCATTAATGGGATTACAAAGTGATATCACAGACAGGTACACAATTTGGTGCATGTCTGAAATTTGGTGCATGTCTATCGAACAGGGTTCTTTGTTTTCTCAACCCAAACGTATAATATAATCACTACCAGGAACATAATTTGGTGCTAGTCTATCCAACTTGTTGTTGGTCAGGAATAACATTTGGTGCATGTCTGAAATATGGTGCACGTTTATCAAAATAAAAATGTTATGCATCCATTCATTTGACTATTTTTCATCTTCTGCCGACATTCTTTTCCATTTTGTTTTATTATTTTTTATAATGA
>CM022879.1:7580059-7594466 GCA_012654025.1 Pachypsylla venusta | reverse complement strand
TTAAGCTAGATTCTGCTGGAAAGGTAGGGATGTTGATCATGTTGTCCTATTTCTGGACAAATTATAGCCTCAAGAGTCAAGACACCAAAAAAGTTGGTTTGGGCCATTGGTATTTGCGTGTGTCCGTCTGTAAACAGGATATCTCAAGAACAGTAATAAGAGCTATTTAATTATAGAGACTTGAAATTTGGTATGCAAGTTACTTTTATATACATAATATTATGTAGGTATACCACATGCTGCACGAAACTTTTGATTAAAATCGGCCGCAGACCCGCAATTGCGACTGTTAAATAAATAAATTTTTAAAAAAATGATGATATAAAATGTTAATAAATGTAATATAACTAGGGCTGAATAGTCCCATTATTCCTGCAAAAAGCACAATTATTATTATTATGTGGTTATCCGAAATCTCAATTTGATAAACTCTCTGCCTCAGCTGGGGTTCGAACCCACGTCCTCTGGATTACCAGTCCGACGCTCTGACCACTAAGCTACCGAGAGTACCTTCACACAAGAATCACCAGATTTTTTTTCCCCTGCTGCCTAAACGGGAAAAATATTTTGAACGAGGGATTTTTCCCTTGTTCGAGGACCCCACCGTTCTCCCCGAAATTATACCCCACCGATTCTCGGTGCTTTTCAGACTGCCCAGAAAGCGGCACCTGGCAGAGAATCCTGGACAAGAAACGAGGCATTTTCGAACACGCGGGATTTTTCCCATTTGCGGTTTGCAATTTGCAATATCTCTCCGTCCGCCCCTTTTGTTTTGTTTTTAACTTTTTATGTTTACTTGTTAGCTTTATTGACATATTTTCACCCCTCCAGACAGGCTAAGAAACGTTTTTATGGCCATGCCTTGATGAGCAATGTTGCTTGAGCACGACACTTTTTGGAAGTGATTAAAAAGTCGATAAATATTAAGGATATCATGGGATTAAAAGTGGTGGGATTTGGGAAAAAGGGATTTTTCCTGTCCAGGATTCTCTGTCATATGCCGCACTCGACTGCCCAGGCTGCCCATGATCCATGATTATATTAGAATTAGATCTCTGCTTTCTAGAGAATCTGAAGATGTGTTCAAATTTCAAAAAATAATATTTAGAATTTCTGAATATATTTGAATATATCTGAATTCTGATGAAATAAATGATGAGAAGACTATAAATTAGAAGAAGTTTATTATTTTATTTTGTGGTATGTAATAAATTTTACTAGTACTTATTATTTAATTAGTAAATTACGGAGTAGCATCACTTTCACTAGAACCAAGACCAAGATTGTACCTGTTTCGATTACCGGTCAGATCAGATTCATTATTATGTGGGATTTGTTCTCTTAGCTCGAACTATCACCCGTTGATTAATCAAGGGAGTACATCAGATTGCGTTGTTGTTTGTTTAAGTTAGTCAATGTGTAAAACATTTGATCAACTCCTAGCTCGGATCAGTAGCTGTTGTCAAGGCTTAAACTCTGAATATTACAATCGGGGTGAGTAAAATGAATAAATGCTTAATAAAAGGAAAATATGTAAGTTATGTTTACAATAAATGACTCTAAAAGCAATGAAGGAAATGTTGCTTTTTTTATCATTCAAATACTGGGATGTAGGCTATCAGGGGTTAAAGGTTATTTTGATTGCCATGCCTCAACGAAATGAACACTAAACAATGATAGTGTTGTATGGCCTGGTTATGTTTATTCGGCTATGTCCTCAGGGTATGAATTTAGCAATTCTAAGTGTTTAAGGCAATTTGTCAAAAGTCCCATAACAATTTAATGTAATTTTTTTATTGCTCTTTAGAAACTTTTTCATTAATAATTAAAAAAAAAATCTTTTTGATTTTCAGGAACGAGTTTAGAAAATATTAATAATGGATTATCAAAATCGTCCTGGTGGAAAAACAGGAGGTGGAGGAGTGGCTTCATGGTCCGAATCAAACCGAGATAGACGTGAAAGATTAAGACAGCTTGCTTTGGAGACAATAGATCTTAATAAGGATCCTTATTTTATGAAAAATCATTTAGGTAATTATTTATGGAATTTATCACATTGGAGGCATTATCAGGATGTTGCCAGGTTGGACAATCTTAAATCAGGATGTTCAAATTTTTGTAGAAGTTTTTTNTTTTTTTTTCATTTAAAAAATTCTGTTTAGGATTTGCCAATAATTCTGAACCGAACCCGGATTGTGTTTTTGGCATGTATATAAGCCTCTATGATTTTTTTGAAAGACTTTAAATCCTGAAGGGAATTTAAGTTTTATATTTTTTTCTAAATTTTAGGGTCTTATGAATGTAAGTTGTGTCTCACATTACATAACAACGAAGGCAGTTATTTAGCACACACTCAAGGAAAGAAACATCAGGCTAATTTGGCCAGAAGAGCAGCAAAAGAAGCCAAAGATGCACCTCAGCAGGTACTGTTTTATTTTTCTTATAGCTTAGGTGGTGGATTAGTAACCAGAAGGCTGTTGGTTCGAATCTAATTTCATCCCCGCCTCTTTGAAATACTCGCCACAATAGATCTTAATAAAGTTCGCAGTGTTACTTCCAATCAGTCTCAATAGAGACCTGCAACCAGTTTGATAATTATAAAATTCTTACATCAGATATGAAAGAAGGATGATGTGTAGTGAATCGGGAGATTAAGAGGCGATTTTTTGCTAACAAACAGAGAAAATCAGTGTTTTGCAATGCTCTCCGCATTCAGTCATATGTTCAAGATTTTAGACCGTCGCATCGGTTTGACACAGAATTGGAACTCAAATGTAAAAAAAAAAAAAAAAAAAAAAAAAAAAAAAAAAAAAAAAAAAAAAANAAAAAAAAAAAAAAAAAAAAAAAAACGGCGTTCTAAATCTGGTCCAGCTTGACAAAAGCAGCCAATCGTTATTTCGTTGTTTCCTTGAACATAATTTTTGGGTTAACAATAATGCAGAATTTATCAATTTTTCATTTCAGCCTGCCCCAGAGAAACCTAGAGTAGAACCGAAAAAGTTTGTGAAAATTGGTCGACCAGGTTATCGAGTAACCAAACAAAGAGAACCATCTTCAGGACAACAAAGTTTACTGTTCCAAGTTGACTACCCAGGTTGGTGTTTACACATTTTTGATCGTATCTGTAGACTTCTCCTAGTGTTCCTCATCCCAAGGAAAAAATGGAACCCTACTACTATGCTTTAGATATCTCCGTTTGTCATATATCTATACTTCATTAACCGTAATATTAAGTAGCCAGTTAAAATTCAGAGATTGTTTGTTGGCATATCAACAAAAAAACACTGCCAACGTGATACATAGGTTTATTCACTGGCTAAAATAATAAATTCAAAACCTCTCCTCAAAATTTAATATTTTACGTTTCAAGGTATGTAAAGTAAAAAAATAATCGTTCTTACGCCACCCCTCCCCTATATGTTGCGGATGGCACTTTTGCCACTTATCGTTGACCGATTTTGATGAAATTCGGTATGTAGGTCCGGTATTTGATGTTAATCGTGCCCGATAACTTTTCGTCAGCGTCTGTCACATATTTCGTACTAAAAGTTGTCTGTCACATATTTCGTACTAAAAGTTGCGAAGTGGCAAAATTAGAAGTGTGGCCTTTTACCTCCATTAGGGAATTTAATTTTTAATTGGTATTTTAAAAAAACTACTCTGTTTAATACTACCCCACCAAGATAATGCTTTTAATAATTATTTTGACATGATTAAAATATGACAACACTAATAATAATAAAAATTTTATATTAATAAACTTAGAAATTTTCTTTTTAAACAAAATCGAAAATGTTATATCAAAGTACGCAATTTTTACTCCTCTGCTATACCAAACAATGGGACGTTGGTTGAGCCATTTTCCGTATATCCCACTGAAGTTAAGCAACATCTAGCGAGGTTTGGATCTATCGTAACAAAAAAAACCCAGAAAACTCAAAGGGGCCCAACCGTTTTGTTTAAAAACGTGTACAAGGGGTCTAGATTTAATGAGAATTGTTTTAGATTGTAATTTTTCGTTTAATTTTTTGTTATGTAGAAATTGCTGATGATGTTCACCCGCGTCACAGATTTATGTCAGCTTATGAGCAACGCATTGAACCCCCGGATAGAAAATGGCAGTATCTACTATTTGCTGCAGAACCTTATGAAACCATATCGTTCAAGGTAAGTCGTCACCATTCGAAGGTTTTCTTGAATGAAAGTTTAGATTTACAGACAAGGTGGTCCATTTTAATTTACAGTCTTAATTATCTCCGAAACTGTCGGGAATACAACAATTATATTCAACATCAACTTTCGTTTTTTAAGACTATCTATTTTTTCATTTTTCCCGCAATAGAATTTTCAATCAAATTCTACATTCAATCAAATAATTATTTCATTTTTTCCTTCAATGTCGGGAATTTTTCCACTAAGAATAATCACCATAGTTGAATTGAAAACTGGGGTCATTAAATTTGGTAATCCTTACAATATTATTATATTTTGTTTCAGGTGCCCAGTAGAGAAGTGGACAAAGGTGAAACCAAATTTTGGACCCACTGGAACAAAGACACCAAGCAATTCTTTTTACAATTTTCATTCCGAAATGATCCCAAGTTTAGAGCTCCTCCTCCCCCGGCTTCTCCTGCTATACGTCATAATATGCCCCCACCGCCACCCCCGCCTCAGATGTTGGCACCGCCACCCCCACCACCCAACATATTTGGAAATGTACCTCCCCCGCCACCCCATATGGGTATGAACCCAGTACTTGCAATGCCCCCTCCCCCACCCCCGCCAAACATATAAATCAGTGATTCTCAGCCGGGCTGCCGCGGCACACTAGAGTGTCGTAGATATCAGGTGTGCGGCGAGATTTCCAACTATCAGCTTAAAAGTGAAGCTGTTGATTTGGAAATCGATGATAAGTTGAAATTACTTACAGAAATAGGTATATCGCAATTCCCTCTGGATTCATGAACAAAGAGAATACCCTTTGTCGTCCAAAAAGATTTTTTTTTGCTTTTTTAGACGAATTAAGAGACTACATTCCAAAAAATGGGTCTAGAAAAATTGTGTGTCCGTCCGTCCGCAAAAATCGTGTTCGCGCATCTACAGCCTTTATTTTGAGTCCGATTTTGATGATATTGGCCACAATTCGAACCAAAACCTTAACATTGAAGATAGCATCCTCTGGAGTACATGTATGGGTCAAAAGGGGCCATTTTGGGGTGACCCTCTAGAACCGAAATGGCAGGCCCGATTTAGATAAAATTTAAAACAATGACCCTTTGTAACAAATCATCGAAAAAAATTGGACCCCATGGGGTTCGTATTTAAAAAACAAAAGTTGGACCCCCTGGGGGCCATATGGTACCCGCCCCTGAAAAATTGGTCGCACCATCAGGTCGTTTAATTTGGGGTATAATACCATTCAAAATTTTAAAACTCCACATAAAGCTGTTCAAAAGATATTCAGACGGTCTCGGACTTTTGGGACAGCCTGTATAAGGATGCAGAAGAAGTCGTACGGACGTCTTGCCAAATTTAAGCATTATACGCATTCAAACATTTATGTTATACATGGAAACTAGGGCTTCCAATCCCGCAAATGCGGGATACCACTATTTGCCGGATCCGCGCGTTTTTCGCGGGATTTGCAATCTGCGGGATCCGCAAACTCGAATCCCGCACTAAAAAGTTTTTTTTTTTTAACATGATCTTTGGTATTTTGAAGAAGTACAGTATGTACTAACTATTCCTCCTACAAGTGTTGAATCGGAAATAGCGTTCTCAGCAGCTGGGCTAATTTGTAGTCAGCTAAAGACAAGTTTGGGAGATGACAGCTAGTCCAGCATTTGTTTCCTGAGAGCATTTTTCCAAGCCCTGGGATTTGGAAATCCCCGAATAGGTACTTGAATAATTGTATTTTACAGTGTTTTTTTCTTCTAATTTTAATTTTAGTATTTTTTTTTTCCGTGATGATTGCAAAGATTTATTATTGAATACTAGTTTTGATCTAAAAAATTGTATTTTTTCTTCTTTTTTCCTTTGAGATCAGGAAAAAGATCAGTCAAATATATGTAAAAATATATGACTTAGCAGTTAGCGTAGATGGTGCATGTATGAGGATATACCTACCTACTCAGAACTTTCCTCCTTATATATAATATTGAATAATGCGGATCTCGCGGGATTAAGCTCAAATCCCGCATGCGGGATTGAAAGCCCTAATGGAAACTCTTAAACGTGGACGAAAAATGTTGAGAACCACTGTGCTAAACCATCAATTTGAATTAAGATCCTACCATTCAAGAACCTACATCGTCCTGGAGTAATCTTTTGTAATGTATCGTCTCGAAAACGTCAACAAATGAAATTAAAAAAATAATAATAAAACTTTTTTTTTTTATATATAAACAAATATATTTTTAGTCACATTTAAGCAATCAAAACACAAGCTCCTCCAACTGCCTTGATTTTTTCTTCGGCTAATTTTGAGAAAAATTTGGCTCTAACAATGACTGGTTGTTTGGGAATTCGACCTTTTCCTAAAACTTTGTAAAATCCCTGAAAACAAGAGAGAAAAAAAAAGAGTTGTAAACAGGGAAGATGGGCGGTCAGGAAACCTCGGCTCAGCATAAATTTCTATGGCAACTGCAGAGTTCGTCCGAGTACTCTCAGGATGTACAAGTAAATGTTACTTCTCAACAGCTGATTGGTTAAAGTAAATGTCGGACTAAAGGTCATCGGGCCAAACTTAAATCATCAGGAATTCAAAATGTCATCAGAAATTTTGTACTCTCAGGTCTCCGAGATGAATTTTGAGCTATCGAGTTATAACAGGACCCGACAAACTACCAGAAAATTCATTAAACTATTGCATGGTCAGATAATTTCACCAGGAATTCAAAATGTCATCAGAAATTTTGTACTGTCAGGTCTCCGAAATGAATTTTGAGCAAATCATGTGAAACAAGCCAGGATTGAGGTTTGTCAAAAGGGAAATAACTCAACAACCGATTGGTTAAAGTAAATATCGTACTTAGGGTCATCGGGTCAGAACAGAACGTGTATCCACAGCGTGATTCACATTTTTTGTACACATTGTCTTCGGACCGCCCGTTCAATATTCATCATACCCAGCCCAATAGAAATGTCTGCTAAAAAACAGCTTGCTTCCTCGATATTTAGTTTCGAATCAATACTAGTGTCCGCTGAATTGAAATGTTTAGCTCGGCATGGCGTTTTTGGAGAAAGCAATTTTATATGTTGGTCGGTCTGTCCGAAGTCAATTTCGTAATTATTTCTATGATGTCAATATCTTAAGTTCCTATATCGACGATTATAATCTGAATTCAATATGTTTAGGGTGTATGTGCAGCCAGAGATGGTTCCCCATATCATAGGAATACATTGTTCCTCCAGAGTTGACAGGAATGAGGATTTCTCCGAAAAAAATGATATTTTTGGAAAGGCATGGAAGTAAAAACGCAGTCGCAATTTTCATTGAATAAAAATCATTAGCATTAGACGTTCATGCTATTGTGTAGATAGTTTCATCAGGAATTCAAAACGTCATCAGAAATTTAGTACTCTCAGGTCTCCGAGATGAATTTTGAGCTCATCATGTGAAACAAGTCAGGGTTTGGTTTTATCAAAGGGGAACCAACTTCTCAACGGCTGATTGGTTACAGTAAATATCGGACTTAGGGTCATTGGGTCAGAACAGAACGTGTATCCACAGTGTGATTGACATTTTTTGTACACATTGTCTTCAGACCGCCCGTTCAATATTCATCATACCCAACCCAATAGAAATGTTTGCTACCTCAATATTTAGTTTCGAATCAATACTAGTGTCCGCTGAATTGAAATGTTTAGCTTTAGCTCGGAATGGCGTTTTTACAGGAAGCAATTTTATCTGTTGGTCGGTCTGTTTTAAGTGAATTTCGTAATTATTTCTATGATGTCAATATCATTAATTCTTATATCGATGATTATAATCTGAATTCAATATATTTAGGGTAGGTATATGCAGCCAGAAATGGTCCCATATCATGGGAATTGATTGTTCCTCCAGAGTTCATCAGAGAGTTGAGTGCAACATTTAGTATTCAGAAGTTACTTTGGGTACTCTCAGGATGTACAAGTAAATGTTACGTCATCATTTGAACACTGGCAGGAGGTAGTTGGCACTTGGATTCATTAAAATCGACAGTGTGTTGTGTAACGGTACGGAGTATTTGGTAAACAGAACATCGTCGCGTCCAGTCCGTTAAAACAAAGCTTACACTTGGCACAGGAGAGTCAACCCGTCGAGAAATTTAATTTAAGCAAAATCATCGAGTTAGAGAAACAGCGCCAATTCAATAAAATTGGGACAACAATATTGCATGCCCAGACAATTTCATCAGGAATTATTATTATTATTTAACTCCTTGAATTAACTTTATATATAGGGCCAAACTTAAATCATCAGGAATTCAAAATGTCATCAGAAGTTTTGTACTCTCAGGTCTCCGAGATGAATTTTGAGCTCATCATGTGAAACAAGATAGGAATGTGATTTATCAAAGGTGAATGAATCAACTTCCCAACCGCTGATGGGTTAAAATAAATATTGGCGTAAGAAAGGTTTCCGAAATTAATTTTGAGTTCATACTGTGAAACAAGCCAGGATTGTGGTTTATCAAAGTGGAATCAACTTCTCAACAACTGATTGGTTAAATAAAATATCGGAACTAGTGTCATCGGGTCAGAACAGAACGTGTATCCACAGTGTGATTGACATTTTTTGTACACATTGTCTTCAGACCGCCCGTTCAATATTCATCAAACCTAGAGATCTATTCCTAATGTAAATTTTACTTTCTCTCAATCAAAGATTTTGAATTTTGCATACTGAGGTTTCCTTCAGTGTTCATCAGATATTTGAGTGCTACATTTAGTTTTCAGAAGTTACTTTGGGTACTCTCAGGATGTACAAGTAAATGTTACGTCATCATTTGAACACTGACAGGAGACAGTTGGCATTTGGATTCATTAAAATAGATAACATTATTATAACGGCGAGTACCTATAAAAGGGCAAAATTTCTCTCGCTAGAAGAAGATATTTTTGACAAGACTTGGTTGTAAACACGTAATCCAACCCTGCAATGGCACTTTTTCTCAACCAAATCGATTAAAAGTAGGTAGTCGACTTAAAACAGGACCCGACTGACTACCAGAAGATTCATTAAACATTGGGTACTCTCAGGGTGTACAAGTAAATGGTACGTCATCATTTGAACACTGACAGGAGTTAGGATTTCTCTTGAAAAAAGATGATATTTTTGGAAAGGTTAAGTTGATCATGTGAAACAAGCCAGGATTGTGGTTTACCAACAGAGTTCATCAGAGAGTTGTGTGCAACATTTAGTATTCAGAAGTTACTTTGGGTACTCTCAGGATGTACAAGTAAATGGTACGTCATCATTTGAACACTGACAGGAGTTAGGATTTCTCTTGAAAAAAAAGATGATATTTTTGGAAAGGCATGCAACTAATAACGTCGCACTTTTCGTTGTATAAAAATCATTAGACGTTCATGCTATTGCATGTGTAAATAGTTTCATCAGGAATTCAAAATGTCATCAGAAATGTTGTACTCTCAGGTCTCCGAGATGAATTTTGAGCTCATCACGTGAAACGAAGGTGGTTCGTCAAATAAGAACCTATTTCTTGTTGTCTCAAGTGAATATCGGGCAACAGGACAGTGGAAGTTCAATTTGAGAAATTGGAGATATTAATTGGAGAACTGGAGGAACATTTTTGGGTCAGAACTCCTTAAAATTATTAGACAAATCTGAATACTTACAGCTTTCACACAATCAATGACGGGTGCTTTGCCATCTGGGTGGTCCTTATATTTTTCTCTGGTCTGATCTGAAACTAATGTCCATAGTCTGTCTAAGTTAATAATGGGGCAGAATTTAGCATTCTTCTTAATGTGGTATTGCCTCATACCGACCTGAAATCAGAATAATTTATAAAATATATTTTCATTAATTAGAGTGTGGATTCGAATTGAGCTACTAAAGAAATTGGTAATGATATATAATAAAATAATTATGAACTCGATTCTATATGTTTACCATAAGTCTATTCGAGACTTATGGTAAACACAGTTATTCTAACACAACCGAATACCTACTACATTAATCCCACTACTTACATGACAGGACTAATAAAACAAATTTAAAGGTATTTAAAAGTACGCAACGAGTCGGGGTAGACAAATTAAAATAATCAATAGTAAGTATATTAATACAAATGATTTCTCATTGTAAAAAAGGGCAAAGTAAGATACACGAAGTACCGTCATCGTGAGATCAACATCAATCCGAGTGATAATAATAACTTTCCTTCAAAAATAGATTGGAAGGACAGAGTTGGATTTCTGAAAAATATTATCATCAAATAAAATGAAGTGAATGAATCACAGGAGATCGAGTGGTCACTCAGACTGAAATTCTGAGCGTAAAACAAATTACCCATGAAATTCTCAACACACTCACCTTTCCAAAGTAACCAGGATGGTATTTGTCGAAGTTAATTCTGTGGTGGTGCATACCTCCAGCATTACCTCTACCACCAGGATGCTTCCTATGTTTACCAATACGTCCGTGACCATGACTGACATGACCTCTCAACTTTCTAGTCTTCTTTTTGTTTGTGGACTATAGAAAATAAAAAGAAACATTATTTCTATTCCCACGTAGATTGAATTTGCCATAGCTGAAGTGCGAATCAACAGTTTTCGGTGAGGGTTTAAATAACCTGGACGTTAGAACTGTATTGCTTGCATTCAGTTGAAGTTCCAACTACATATCCTTTCATAATATCGTACCTACATATTAAAAGGAATATGTACTTTGAATTCCAAGTTTCTACTTTTAGCAATCGTCGTTGATGAGTCAGTGCATCAACGTAGTTCGACGATGGTTAAAAGTGGAACATTAAAATTTAGGATATAGATACCTTTTGAAATGTAGGTACGAAATATGAATGGATGTAATCGAAAGTTTACAGTATATCAACTGGTCTTCTGAGTTATGTAAGGCGGAACGAAGAAATCTCCTAAATTGGTTATTTTTACTTGGACTACAGAATTATGTAATATCTTCTCTATAACAAGATAGGTCCCTTGTTAAATGAGGAACTGTGAACTGCAACTTTACCGTAGGTGTATTTAGATTACTGGTTGGCTAGGCACTTTTTTGAGCCTGGCATTAGATCTATTTTTTCGAAAGTAAATTCTTGTCGTGTGATATTGTTACGAGTAACTGAGTATGTACATCTAACTCATACAAAAGATTTTAAAAGTTTCTAGAAAAATTAAGGGATTAAGTAGATAATTAAGGATAAAAATCGAAAAATACGTTACCATTTTGTACGGTTTTGACTTGGTTGACGAACGAGAACAAAGTGGTTCTTTGGTTTTGTTTTGATTTTTGATATGTTTGTTGCTGTTTTTTAAAATACTGTGATCGATTTGAAGCTAGCAATATTTAAAGAATGATGGCAGTTTTGAACTGTCCCATATTTTAGAAAATATAATATTATATGAGTCGCACAATATAATTCGTTACATTGGTACCTGGGTATTCATATTTTTCACAGATGCATGACCATGTAATCCTAACACTCATGGATAATATTGAGTATAGGGTGTAGGTGTATATTTCTTCAATGCATATCAAATTTTCGTTTTTGTGATTTTGAGTACCTCTCTAGGAATTTGCTGTAATTTATTTGCTAGCATCTTTCGTTCGCTTGATCCTAATAATAAAACATAGGTAGTTTGATATTCACAATAAAAATAATTATCATTATTATTATTAACGAAGGCCATGCCTTCAAGGTACGTAGGTATAATATATTAAATATAGATTTACAGATAGGATAAAAGCATCAGTTGTTATTTCATAAATAAGTAACTATATTAGTGCAATGAAATTTCTAGATTTTATGATTCTAATAGTTTGTTCTCAAACTAATTTCTAATTCTAGCATTAAAGTTTCACAGTTACCAGTGACAAAACCACAAAGTGTGTTACACTTGACACATTTTCGATACCCATTGCTATAGGTATTATATAATGGGATTATAATACTCAGTCCTCGACAATGATAGTACGATGGAACTAAATGGTAGGTACACAAAATATAGTATTTTGACTTGTACCTAAATTGATTTAAAATAGTTATGAAATAAAAAGGATACCAACACTTTTATTTAAATTTCTCGAGAAATTGACAATTAATATTTTTTTAAATTGCCACTGAAGTTTGAACCTAAATTTTTTTCCATAAAAAATGGTTAGTAGGTATTTCCTTAGAAAAAATCGTTCAAAAGTTAATAGAAATTTTTGGAGCATAAAATTATTTACTACTTTAAAATAAATTAATAAATAGTTTATTCTTTCGTAAATCTAAGGAGAAGAAATATTTATTGAACTTTACTTCTCCTTCTAAGCTATGAGCGAGTTAATCATTGTATTGGGTCGCGGGGTGGATCTGAGAGGCAGTTAGTGGGAGTAAAGATCTTGCCGCGAGCTCTAGGCTTGCATTTGTTACTCGTTTATTCATTCATTTATTCATTATGTTGAGAGAATTTGCATAGAGCAGAGATCAAACTTTAGATTATGGTTGCCTGTTAGTGCATTTAATTTTACGCGAAATCCGATAGTTTGTTTGAGTCCTTCCTTAACACTATATAAAGGTAATCTTTTTTTCATATTTTATTTAATATCTAATTTCAATTAATTAGATGTCTGTTTTAACTGTTTCCAGTTTATAAAAATAAAATAAATTAATGTTTTTCTTAAAAAACAAAAAAAGACTCGCCAAATACTTTGTGAAAAAGACCCGAAAAAATTTCTGCGAACCCGACGGCACTCTTTAGGATTAACATGTCCCTTTTTTTGGCCTTCCAAAAATATGAAAATTATTTAAATACCGTGCATATTGGGAAAGTTATGAATTGATTACTTGAGAAAGTCGTGCCTTGCTTTGAGCTGAGTACGTAGTAAAAATTGAATAAATGCGTAGGTATTAATGCCAGCCTTTTTCGTGAGGATTTCTTTACGAAAAATTACTTATTTAGGGGTTGTTGCTTCGAGTCTACAGAGATGATTATTTTATTATTGAGACATTATTTTTATTATTTTTTTTTTCATTTTCCTATGAAGTAAAATTTAATAAAAACATGTAGGTACCACTGTAGGAACATTGTTTGTTTAGAATTGGAAAAAATTGGTTATAACTTTTTTTTTAGCCCCATGTAACATATTATTTCTATGGCAAATTTTGGCACACCTCACATGGCAAAAGAATTTTTTTTGATACAATGTGCAAAAAAAAAGTTATTCCTCAAAAATTACCGCAAGGTGATGCATTTTGAAAATAACACCAAAAAGCTGCCATTTTGAAAACGGTACATTTCCGCTATAGGGTATATTGGTCTTTTCGACTGCAAATGGTGTGTTCTACCACCCATAATTTTTTGGCGGTGTAATTTAGATACACCCTGTATAGGTATTAAAAGGAAACTATGTTCCAAATTTCATGTCTGTAACCCTATTTAGCCATCATTGAGTTACGTTGATTATGAGTCAGTCAGTATACCAAGCTTTGCGTTTTCAATAAAACAACAATTTCAAGATTTCGACACAAAAACTTCTCAAATTGGGATCTTGAGTGGTATCTACACGCCTACGCCCGTAGTGGAATCGGCTCCTATTTAGAAAAATCAATATTTTACTTAAGAATATAATTTTTGTACTGCGCAACACCTTTGTATCAAATTTCATCTTTCTTGCCCAGCCTGATCAGGTACTCCTCAGTTATGGATTTTTGGTGGAACCTACCTCCAGGGTGAGAGCGGCTCCTATTTAGAATGTACAGTTCACCGAAATATTTTGGGGAAGGAAAATCGTGGTGGATTCCAAAGATAAATTCCAGATCATAAACCAATAAAATTGTGTAACTATATTATGCCGTGGTGAGACGAGTTTCATTGACTGACTACTAATCGCCTTTATCCTTGAAGCTCAACATTTAGTTATTGCAACACTCGTCCCAGATAACAAAGGAAATGCTCACAGTGCACTAGCATCTATTATCAAAATGAATCCAAGCAGAAAGTTTGTGCTTTGCTAAACAAATGGAAAATATACAAAGACCGACGCGACATTCAGTGCAGACGTGGCTGAGTCTCAATGGAATTTATACTTTCTGCCTTGTTCGTAAATAATGAAATCTACTGGGTTCATTAAAGTTTACTTTTGTTAAATACAAAATATACTGTCTATTTTGATTTATTATTTTCAATAATGAAACTTTGAAATCGTCACAAAAAAAAATTACCCCCCCTC
>CM022879.1:7533426-7569381 GCA_012654025.1 Pachypsylla venusta | reverse complement strand
AACGCGCCTAAAGAATTATAACTTCAAAAAGTCCCCATCACGGCGGAAAAATGCATTTTTTATTCAATTTTCGGATTCTGCGTTTAATACGTAAAATATCAAATTTTGAGGGGGGAGGCTTGTGACGATTCCAATGGTTGATTATTGAAAATAATTATTTTGTTTTTGACTTTACAGAAGTGTATCTCGTCACGAACTGTTTCCAATCCGTGCTCCTTTGATGGCACTCGAACATTGCATTGCTCCCTTCTTGAACAAATGTGACGCTGATGACAGTCATTTAATTACCCTCAAAGAATGGGCCAAATGTTTGGAACTTGATGAGGTGAGATATAAACAACAGCGTAATAAAACGAAATTGCCCTATCCGTAGGCATTTTCGGTCAACCCTAATTAGACAAAGTGTCACTTGCATTATCGGTCAAACTTAATTATGTACGCAAAGTGTCACTTTTGCTGTATTTTTTTTTTTTTTTTTTTTTTAAAAAAAAAAGATGATAATTAATAATTACAACAAATAACCCTTAAGCTAAGCCTAAATTTTTGGTGAAAAAATTGGTATGTCGGTCACATACCGATTTTCGTCAAAGCTTGGGTCGAATTGGTCCTTGAAGCTTGGCATTATTGTCATGTTTGTGACTTGAAATAATAAACCTTCTCAGATGTCAGACTTTTTCCCTTAAATTTTTTTTAGAGAAATTTATGTTTATATGCAGTGTGTGATGATCCAAAATTAAATATTTTTGACAAAAATAAGTGCTAGTTTTAACTCCACAANTCCAAAATTAAATATTTTTGACAGAATAAGTGCTAGTTTTAACTCCACAATTTTTCTTTTGTTTGTCTATTTAGAATTTTTTGCCACGATAGCTCTCGCATTATTCGATTTTAGGCCATCCAAATGCTACAGTTGACAGAACTAATAGTCCACTTTATTCTTCCACTTCCCCTAAAATCGTATTTTCTTATTTTTTTTTCTAGGATGAGATCGAAGATCGCTGCGAGGAAGTTAGAGCCGAGGATGAGTGAAAATAAATTGCCACAAATTTATACTCGTTCTTCTTTTTACCCAACAATCCTAATTCCTTATAGTATTTTGATAATCTTGAAGCTCATTTTTTTTTTTTTTTTATAAAAAAACGAAACAAATAAGGTGGATCTGAACCGACTGAAGACAACTGATTTAGGGATGGGCTAGTCATTCACGAGTCGAGTCATGAGTGACTCACGACTCGACTCACTCACGAGTCGAACATCTTTTTGGAATGAGACGACTCTTCAAAGAGTCGACTTACGAGTAGCTTTTTTTTTGTTGACTGATATAGATATAATGAAGGGAGAAATATTTTTCCGGGTGTTTATTGTTTACTGAAGGAAAATGGTCTATTATTTTGGTGACCGAAGGTAATTTTGTTGATTCGCCGAAGTTGGGGACGTTTATTTGGCAGATCCCCCTTTTGTCATTTGGTTTTATCATGCCTTTCTGATCAAATAAGGCGTTTTTGAAAATTGTCACTCGAAATGAGTCGAGATCGAGAGCCGACCCATTGGTCGACTCATATTTGTGAGTCGAGTCGAGTCATGTCGACTCACGTCCCTAAACTGATTATATTTTATTGTTGTAGTAGCGGCGTTTCTCTCGAACCAAACCCATTTCGTCCTCACGATGGTTGGGTCTACGCCCCAGGACGACCCGGAATTCACAGTTCCGGCCAAAGACGATCACACCCTCTCAGTTGCAGAAGACTGTCATTTCAGACGTTACTTGTTTTCCAAATCCTGTCTGAGTTCAACATAAATTACACAACCCTTGATTCAAAAAGTTCCAAGACGGGAGAAATTGGAAATTTTACTAGTTCGATGACGCTTGAATTTTTTGCGTAGAAATTATTTTTACCAACCTAAAAGGACCTCGCGCTGTAAAAATGCCATGGGCCTTCCGAAAATTTAATCCGGCTCTGCCTTTATTGTTCTCCAATACTTTTTTATTTTAACATTATTTTATAAGATCTTTTTGTCATTGAAAATAAAATAATAATTAGGTACTTAAATAAATGTGTTAATATTTGTGTTAACGTATAGTATTGCATTGTCACAACCTAGATGTGTGGGTATCACATCATTACAAGGGCATATACACTAAACTATCACTGCACTATATATTTTTTAGCTCTTGTAATGCCGCCACTGGCCGCTACTCACAATAAAGCAACTACTAAATTTTTCTCAAAGGCTGAGTGCACTCCGAACAACCAACCACAGTTCCGAAAAAAAATCCGGTTCCGCCAGGGTTCGAACCAGGGTCTCTCGCGTGCAAAGTAAGTGTGATACCCACTAGGACAGGTAGGCTGTTTTTTTTTTTTTTTTTCATTTTTTTAAATAAATGCATGTATAATCTCATGACAGGAATTGGGCTAGGGCTATTTTTTCTTCGTTACTTGAAGTAAAGTTCTTTGTGGACCTTTCAGACTACATATGCATAGCTTTAAAATGTACAAGGCCATAGTGTTGTTGTATTTGTTTATAACGGGGGTGCCAAGTGCCATACCCCTCAATTGACATGGTTTTGTCAATTGACTGTTGCAAAAAAGAAAATCTTTGGATTAAAAGTTTTACAGCCCAAATTGCTCTACCTTTGACCATTGGTAATTCTGATCAACCAACCATAGCGTAGCCGCGATCCCAAATAACAGTTTTGGCACCTCTGTAGCTCTGTACTAAATCCCGATGGACAAATAAAATATAGAGAGTAGACCCCTGAAGGCATAATTTCTTCCAATTCATTCATTGCTCCAAGCCTCCAAGAACAGATCTATTATGACAATTGAAAACTTTAGCAGTAGAATACAACTTATATGGAGCTGCTGTCTCATACATCTGGTTATTATCGGACACGATGATGTCACTAATGAATGAAGTAGAACCCTACCCTCAAAACAAAGTTTGCGAGGAGGGATCTTTAGGAATATTCATGAGCTAAATTCATCTTTAGGGCTGTATAAACTACTGCATCTAAGCCTCAACTGGGCTTTTTGTGCTTAGAAAGTAGCCCGGATCTCTGGGAAAATATTTTATTTAGTTTTTGCAAAAGAGAGAAAAATAAACAGAGAATGGGGGTCCCGCCTTTTTCGACTAAGGGGTATCAGAAGAAAAAAAAATATCGTTCTACAAAAAATAGGGAGGCTCCCTTGCGGTTCCCATATTTATTAGATCCTTCAGGGATTCGACGCATTGCGGACTCTACGAGGACTTCTCCGCCGCCAAGGTTAGGCACCTCCCTACCTACATATTTGGTAGAATAAAATAGGTGTCAAACAAAACAAAGAACATCGTATGCAAGATCCTTGTTTAACAGCAAGCATCGTATGAAACCATCTTTACTTCAAGAAGCGCGAATTTTCAAAAAAACAATTGAGAAGTGTCTGTCCTGTCCCTCTTTTGGAAATTCTAATCAATTTAAAATTAATTTAATTTCAAACTAAATAATTAATTAAAAAAAACTCTTTCTATGACCATTTTAACGTCGTATAAAAAATGTGGAAGTGTCATAAGTGTGGAAAACCAGTTTATTTTGGTAAGTGTTCAGAATAGGATAAGAGATAGCGTAGTATACCCATAGACAGTATACAAACAATTAAATACATATTTACCTAAAATTATCGACATTAATGGAGTCACAATTAAAGCTAAAATTAGGAGAGCGTGATACAGGGCTGTCCCGTTTTCCTTACCTTTTCAATCTGTACATCGAATCTACAATCAATCATATGAAAGATCAAACACCTGGAATAGTTATAAATGGGGAACATATACGCTGCGTGAGGTTTGTTGATGATGAAGTTGTGCTTTCAGAAGCAGAAAATGAATATAATTCTAAAAATTCTATCGAACACATTTAAACAATATCAAATAAATAAATGCTTCAAAAACTAAATATAAGTCAATAAGACGGGTAATGAGAAAGCAAATGTCAAACTAAGAAATGTAGTCAGTCAACATGTAAAGATAACAAATAACACAGATAGTGAAACAGAAAAGAACATTCAAATAAGAATCATGTTTTAAAAAACAAACACCGCTGCTTAAAAAAAAATTGAGAAGACCTTTGTGTGGAATGTGCCATTATACGGATGTGAGGCATGTACGAGTATTTTGGGAGGATATGAAAGAGAAAGATTAGAAGCAGCGGAGATGTGGATGTGGACAAAGATGACTAGACAAACTGGGTGGAAAGAAAAACGAATGAAGAAGTATTAAAGGACTTAAAACAAAAAAGATATTTATTGGACTACATACTGAGAAAAAAAATCGAATTAATTGGACATATTTTAATTATCTCTTATTATATTTTGTGATATTACATACATTTTTGTTTAGTATATTACTTACTGAACTATTTCGGCGACCTGGCCATCTTCAGAGTATCTGTAACAAAATTGAAAACGAAGAAAGGATGTTAACTACTACCATTATTAATATAATAGTCTATTGTACCTATAGACTATTATTTTAATAATGGTAGTAGTTAACATCCTTTCTTCGTTTTCAATTTTTTTACAGATGCTCTGAAGATGGTCAGGTGGCCGAAAACGTTCAGTAAATATAAATAATATACTAAACAAAAATTTATGTAATATCACAAAATATAATAAAAGATATTATAATACACCCAAGAAGTTAAATATATTTTAATTATACATAATAATTTGATAAAAACATATTCAAGGGTAAAATTTTGGGAAAGAGAGAACGGGACGGGGGTTTTACCCTCCTTTTGCTGAACACATAAAAACAATCTACCCAGATCGACCTCACCCAGCCTGGGTTGGGCCGAAAAAATAGCTGGCTCACGAGGGCGCGAAATTACGTGGGCACTCACTTGGTAATATTTCATTTGACGTGGGAGTACTTAGAGTTCAAACTGTCTGATTTTTCCCTTTACTTGAATGTCAAAATCTAACTACAAGCAACATTTTAGAACTGCAGACATACGGAAAGTTCATTATTGGGCTGTTTACACTCCATTCGCTGAAATACTACAAACCAGCTAACCACATTGACTTCACCCAGTTACGTGGTCATCCACCAAGCAAAATCTCGCTGGACTTTGCTTCCGTGATTTTATGGGAACTGTGTATTCAACGTGCCATTGGCTAACACCCTCGTATTAATTATTTTAATGTTTTGTTGGATACTAATGACTACTTAAAATAAGATTAGAGATGGTATCTCTATAGGATTCATAATGTAGTCATTATGAGCTTGGATGGAAACAAAAGAAGATAACTCGTTGGAACCCCCAGGAGTGAACAACATTATAATATGGAAGTGACTTTTACAGTCATGTTATTGTTTTCTGGTCCACTGTTGCACGAGTAAATGGAACGAAAAAATATCTGGTGTGAACACACCTCCCTTAACTAAAAAGAAGAAGAGTGTACTGTTATATGTATGAAGAAAGAATGATCAATAATTGAACTGGTTTTAATTTTAGTACCGGTTAGATTAGGCCAGCATACATAATAGTATCAACTACAAATAAGATTTTTCGAGAGACGAACGCTTTCGTCTGTTACAACATTATCTATTGAACTCAGTTCACTTGACATTATCTAGTAAACTCTGTTCATACGACAATGTCGTTGATTAAGTTTTTCAAATTTATAAATTATCAATTTTGTGATGGCGTGTGTTTGATTTTTCATTTTATTTTTCAGCTGAGAGGAAACAATCATTGGGTTATGACTGGCATCCAGAGTGTCTGAGATGTGAGGAGTGCGGGAAGAGACTGAACCCAGGGCAACATGCAGAGGTACTTTTCTTTATGTATTCAAGGTCAACGTATTCGGTCAACTACGGACCCCGAAAATAACTTTCTGTCATTGTTGTCAATTTGTTCTCACGCATTCTGCGTACTATTTTTTTCGGGTTTCGGTCCACAGCGCTCCACACTTTTAACAGACAGAGTTACTTTCGCATTTATAATATTAGTATGGATGTTTTGTTTAAATATGAATATCTTTGAAGACTTTATATATTTTTTCTTGAAGGAAAGATTTTTTCTTTGCCATATTGTCATGTACCATTATTTATTTCAGTCACGAGCGCTTTCCTCTGTTGCGACCTTATCATGACAAAATTACTAAACTTCCATCTGAATTTTATTTCAGCACAAAGGTGTGCCATATTGTCATGTACCATGCTATGGAGCTTTGTTTGGACCTCAGTTGTTTGGTCATGGAACAAGAGTTGAATCTCATACCAGTTTTGGTAAAGTCGAAAATAAGACATGTGGATCTAATATGCCGAGGTAGGTTTCTTTTAATTATTTAGTACTAGCAGATGTTCACATTCTCGTTTGTGCCTTTTCTGGTGACCGTGACATAAACATAATAATATTACAGAGTTGCTTTCTGTGTTCTTTTAACACCTTCAACTCTGGTATACTCGGCCGGTGTTTATGTCAAACTCAATTAACTTCTCACAATCTCAAGTATGATCTGAGCGCGCGGCAGTGCGCCAGGCCAAATTCCAGAGAGCACCAGTGTATCTTTATACGAAGCAATTATCTTTCACCAGGTATTTCACGCCGTCAGATATCCGGTTCTACAGGGGATAGGTCATTGAAATTTTGAACATACATTCCGTAGTATAGTACAATACCACGGGATAAAAAACAAAAGTTAATGTTATAGCAGAAGATAGCTAATTTCAAAGTTTGCACTTTTGGATACTCACTGACTGACTGATTCACTTATCATCAAAAGTTTTAGGCACTTCCCGTATATCTAGAACGTTGAAATTTTGCATGAAGTTAGCAATTAACATCCAAGTAAAGGGAAAATGCGAGACTTTGAACTTTTTAACTCTAAGTGCTCCAAAACGGTGTCGCTTTAGTGAAGGCAATACAACGTATTGTAATGTAGTTTTTTTTGTACACTGTTGAATGAAACAATATAAACGGAAAAGAAAACGGTGAGAGCTAGATTTCAAAATTTGGTGCCTATGTATGGATTGGGCTAACAAACTTGCTTGAATCTACCGTTTTCACGAATGCTGCCGAAAAAAGAACCGCTAAGTGCTAAAGACTTGAAATTTGGTGTGTCATTTATATATCGTAGATAGACAAAGCCATCCGATATAACACACACACATGCACACATGGACCAATGGCTGAAACTGGGTACTGTGGACCTCAAAACGTGTTTTGTTATGAAAACTCGAATAGGTACCATTACAATACTTCTTAAATCCATAGATAAGGAAAGTTGTATGATGTTCACACCAGATTTTTTATTTTCTTACAGGTCTCATCTCGAATCGAAGTTGAACTTTTATAATCAGTATTATGATGGAAAAAGTGGCGAGATTCGAAGTCGGGAGGTAAGAGTCTTCTGTGCGAGTGACTTACATTGACCCAACTAGCGTGAAGCATGGAGCCCATGTTCTTTTGATTCTGATAGAGATGTAAATGTTGTATTGTAAGGCGGGCCTAAAGAAATACTAACCTTGTTTGCAGCCTCCCTGACCTAGTGGGTATCACGATGGCTTTGCACGGGGGAGACCGAGATTCAAATTCAGGCGGAACCGGATTTTTTTGGAATTGTGTTTAGTTGTTCGGGATGCATTGAGTTCATGAGCACAATTGATAGCTATTTATGGTGTGATTAGCGAAAAATGGCCCATTATCAGTCCAGGGCGGATTTAGCCCGCATAGGGTTAAAAACGGCATTTTTTTTCTTTTCTTTTCTTTTTTCTCTCTCTCCTTTAAGCAAAATGTAATTATGATTGAATATTCGAAGCATCCATGTTATGAACATTAAAAAAATCGGAATGACTTATACAACAAACGCGATCTAAACGCTCAAACGTTGCTCTGAAATTGAAGCAAGTGCNCTTATTACTCTTGTGTCTCAACCCTCATGAATTAAATTGATTTCAGGTAAATGGCAGACTTGTTTTGGAAGGAGCTTTAAGAATTCATTGGGGCATCACGGGGATGATTCATCTGAAAGAGGATGATGACCAGAGGGTGGTGGTCACTATCAGAAAAAGAAACTCGATGAGAAGTGACTCCTACTCGAACGGGAATGATATCTCAGTAAGTTTCAATTTATATTTCCAATCAACTGTCTCCTGTCAAGGTTGTCAGAAATATTCTGTGTATACCTGTCAGAAATATGACGCTGGCCAAAAATGTTAAATGTCTATGGCACGTTGAATACATAAAACGGGTTTACAGAGAAAGGAGAAGAAAAAGGGTTGCATTTTTTTAACTCGGACAATTTTTGTGGAGTCTCAGCCTATGGTTTTCAAGGTGTCCATTCCCATCATTTCATGCTTGTCTTGGTTTCAACCCACGTCCCACGGTTTACTAGTTAAAGTGTCTTACCACTACACCACACACCCAATCTATTTAAATTAAAACCTTTGGATTTTTCTCCTCCATTCTAGGATACAGATACGGGAAATGGCGACTCAGTAGAAAGTATAAATTCTTTACCCATAGAAATTAGTAGTGCAAACAGTATTATCGAAACAGTTGCTCAAACCAATGGAACGGCTGATGACAGTACAACTCATACAGATGACAAGACGTTGGTGGTGGATGATATAAAGTTCATGACTTTGCCTTCCAAACTGGAAGATGTTGAAAAACAATCTTGGGATGAGTTTGATGAATTGTTAATGGTAAGAGTGGGTGTTTTTCATACGGTTCTCATTTCAAACTCTGCCACTGTGACATGGGTGTATTGTTTTACTGGCGCGAAAAAAATACACCCCCATAAATTTGACATTTTACGTTTCTAGACACGTGAATGTAAAACAATTCCGTTCGTTCGCCGCGCCGCGCCGCCATTCGTACCCTGTACACCCTACATCGTAAAAGGCACTTTTACCAATTAGTGCTCATCGATTTTCAAGGAATTTGGAATCTAAGTGTGCGCCATCTTGGAATTTTACTATGGAACGGACACCCCGTCCGAGTTTTTTTTTTTTAAGTTACACTTCTAGTCCGAGTTTTTTTTTTTTTAAGTTACACTTCTTTAGGCGCGTTATAAAAAAATGATGAGAGTGAAATTTTACGATGCGCGCGCAACTGTAACACCTGTAAAGCACAATTATGTCCGCATCAGTGTAACACAAAATTAACACAGACTCCTCCAACTATAGATCTCATTCATTTAAATGACCAACAGCTTTATTTTTTTGAAGAAAACGACATACCTCTATAATTCAATATACCATAACTTTTATTTATCGAACTCTCGTGTGCAGTGGTAGTCTCTCTCTCTCTCTCTCTAACTTTGTGTCTAGTGTTATTTTTTTAGAGAAAAACGAAATACCTCTATAATTCAACATACCATGACTTTTATTTTTAAAAAGAAGTATAACTTCTCACGCGCGTACATAAGTACATACATCCTTTTTTTTTATCGGCTCACCATCGATTCAGGGGGTCAAAATGAGATTTTTTTTTCTCTCTCTCTCTAAGCATATACCCTTAAATGTCTCCTTACGGAGATATGGAACAAAACTTGAAAATCAAATATGCTACAACCTTGGTTATCCAATATTCATGTAATATTTTTCTTCTCACAAACTGTCCGTCTTAAATCAGCAATTTGTATATTTTAAGGTGGACGCTAATGTCATTATGATTTTGAATGTCTGAATAAGTTATTCCTAGCGGGTTGCTGAAAGTAGACTATTATCTGTCCCCACCTTGATGTGCAGTCTCCGTGGTGCATCATAAGTTAAAGTTAGCCCAGTGGGTTTAATTCACTGTTATCAATAAAAGTTATTTTTCAAATAACCTGCAGCTTGCTCCAAGGAGATACTGGGTTTCTTAATGAGGTCGAAAATTTGAAAAAGTTGTTTTTGTATTTTTTCTTTGGCCTGGTTTTGTTGAACCTAACTTAGCCAAGTGGTAGCATCATGAGGTAGGTGATTGTTAACTGTTACTTAGGCTTATTAATATTGGGGAGATTGTGAAAATAAAGAAAATGCATTTGCATTTTTTCGAGAATCTTCAATTTTTAGTAGTTACACCTACTCACACCATCTCATTTCTTCAGGTTGAAAAATCAGTACAAGAAGGTGAAAAGCTTTACCAAACAATGCCAACGTCTCTTCCAAGTAGTTACCTAAGTCAACAAACTCAGTCAGACCAAGAGCTTTCCAGTACCAGTACGGACATCCAAGAGTCACTCTCCTACCAACCAATTATTGAAATGTACTGGTCGACTCGTCTTTATCATTAAATGGTAAGTTAATTGGTGTACCCCGGGTAATACTAAAGAACCAATTACATCGCCCAGTAACAGGTAACCTTCTACTCAAGACTTTATATTTTTATTATTACTACGTTCCATCATCTTCCACAAATAGGAGGGCAAATTCACAAGGTACAAATTTCATAATTGTGAATTATTACGATCGAATCTCATCTTATCGAAAATACTGGGTGCGGCAATTAGTTATCCCTCATTTGATAGAGCTGGTAAATAAAAACGAAATGAGATATTTGAAAAAATATTTTGTATTCTAAAAGTTTGTGTATTCTATTTTTTTTTTTCATCTATGTTTTGTAAATAATGTCGTCTAAATGACGGCCTTGGCGAGTGATGCACAATTTGAGTCTTTCGCGGAAGTTTTGCATGACTCCCGTCAGCATCAATTTGGATGATTTCTTCCGGAATTGCCTCCTTTAACTCTTCAATCGTAGCTAGGGCGATTTTGAAGACCTCAGCCTTGAAGTAACCCCACAGGAAGAAGTAACAGGGACTCAAATCCAGGAAATGTCATGCCGTAAGGAGATCACGTATCGGGGAACATGTCCTGCAGAATCTCACGAGAAGGATTGGCTGTATGGGCCGTAGCCCCATACAGCCTAAAGTTGATGATGTGATCCTAAATTTTTGAACCCAACTCAAAATTGTTTTTCGATCAGGAACTGGATTTGTGGAGTGCAAACCATACCTTGTGCGGAACGCCCTCCGAGTGGTTATAATGGATTCACTTTTTAAAAAAAACAGCTTGACAACGAACGCACAATGCTTGCGCGATCAAACCATTGCGAAAACTAAAAACTAGATGTCATTTCGTGTTGAATATCACAAACCCCACGCTCCTCCCACTATCACTTCCCCTCCCACGATTTTTTGAAAAGTGGGAGAACTAATTGCCGCACCCTGTATCAATGAGCCACCCAGTTATAAGTAGGTTCCATTTAGGAGCTAATTGGTCCTCTAAACTCAGCGTTACTTTCAATTTATTATTCAAATGATCCAGTATGCAACTTTGGCTCACCCTATTTCAGACAATAATGATACACTGAACGATTCGTCCGACATTGAGCAAGATTCTTATTCTTTACATTTTGAAGATAAAATTGGAGACGAGAGACCTTTGGATAGAAGTGTTAGTAACCCAGAAGATATCAATGCATCCAAAGTGACAGACCATCAATCTGCAGATGAAGATGAGAAACTTGTCAGCGAAGGCCCTATTGATGTGAGAAGACGAAAAGGTAAGTACACAAAAACCGAAACTTTTTTCCAAAAAGTACCACCACTTCCGGGTGTCGAAACCTGGATTCTGATATCATCAATCGAATGACCATGGCCCCTTATTTGTCCCAAGAATCGATCAGAATTCAAAATTCCTTATAAGCACCGGGGGAGGGGAGACATTTTTTATTTTTATTTTCTCTCCCCTTCTCCCAATCACTGCAAGGACCAGTGGAAATCCATTTGGACACGCCAAGCTAATCGGATACAGCCCCGCCAGGGAGGCCCCATCCGACCAGTACCCTTTGTAGTGTGAAAGACGCCGGCCATTCCCTGGGTTATCCCACATATCTCGTTTGTTGGATGTACCAGGAACCCAGAGTTTCCTATCTATGCCTACGACCAGGTGCCAAAACACTAAAACCACTTTTCCTTCCGCTGACCAGGGGTATGTATAGGACTTACTGTATATTATGTGACTGACCGTAACGAAACGTTTAGGGACACAATTAGTGGGAGCTACACGTGAAATTTCATCCAAATTGGTCATTGCTAAGTAACTTTTGGTTATTCAACAGAGGCTGGCGGACAAGCAGATTTTTTTATTTGATTTTTGGATTCTACGCAGGTACCTTGAAAAAATATCAAATTTTGAGAAGGAGGATTTATTATTATTTTTTGTGACGATTTCGAAATCTTCGAAAAAAGAATCTCCCTACTTAACACAAACACACTTATAGGTATAAGTGTGTTTCCTAGTGAGGATACATATTTCTTTCTCTGTATTATTTAACCTGTATTATTGTAAATATATAAAAAAAATAAGTTTTTTTTTATATATTTACCTGAAACCAGATTAATAAAAAATTATTAATCTGGTTTCAGGTCTCTATTGAGACTGTTTGCAATGTTCACTGCGACCTTTATTTAGATCTATTGTGACCAGTGTTTCGATGAGGCGGAGATGGATTTAGATTCGAACCAGCAACAGAGGCCATTAAGCAAAATATTTTACCCATCAGGATTTGAACGGGATACATTACGGTTGTACGCTGATTGTGATTCCATTGGATATTCTTTGTTTTTAGGTTCTACAGCAATCAAACGAAGACCTGGACGTAGAAGATCACGAAATAATATCAAATTAAAGAGACGTTGTTCTATAAATGGACATTTCTATAATCGAGAAACAAGTTTCTTCACCCCACCATATGGAAGTCAAATGTCTGTTTGGGTAACATCCTTGGTGTCCGCCCCAGAAGTGATCAATCTCCTATTGGATAAATATAAAGTTGAAAGCAAAGCTCACAATTTTGCTTTGTTTGTTGTTAGAGATAATGGCGGTAAAATCTTTATTTTTTACATTGTCACTCAATCGTTTGTAGAGACTCCATTTCATACAGGGTGTCTCAAAAATCCGAGACCACTTGAATATCTTTTGAACGGCTTTATATGGAGTTTTGAAATTAGCCTACTTTTAGAAATAATTCGCTTATTTTTACACACTCTTGGAAGTCATGTCTTGGAAATTTCAAATGGCAGCCATTTTGAAACCAAACACGCTAGATGTATGAATTTTTTCGCAAAGTACTTCCAATTTTATTTTCTTTTTGAAAATGTATCACAAGAGGGGGTTCGTATTTAAAAAAACAAAAAATAAACCCCCTGGGGACCACATGGGACCCGCCCCTGAAAAATTGGTCACGCCATCAGATGGTTTAATTTGGGATATAATACCATGCAAAATTTCAAAACTCCACAGAAAGCCTTTCAAAAGATATTCAGGAAGTCTCGGAATTTTGGGACACCCTGTATATGAAGTCTGGTTCACATAAATGAGACCAAGCATATATATTATACAGTGTGATAACTTTCTAATAATTAGAAAGTTACCCTTCCGGTGCATCTACTATGTACCAATTATTGTACCATACGAATTTACATGCGATTTTCTTTTTATGACCTAGAAATATTCCCAGTAGGTACTGATCAGTCAACGATATAATATGCTTTTCATTTATTTATTTTTTCATATAAAAATGATGAGAGTTAATTAAATATTGTATTTTCTCATTCTATATCTATATACAGCGTGGCACAGTGGCAAGGCCTCTGTTGCACAGTTTGTATGTTCTGAGTTCACTACAAACATTGTGACATAATAACACAAGGAAATATATATATATTTCTACTGGAGGACAAAATCACTGTACACATTGTCACATGGTGTCTTTATTTTTCAGAACAACGTCGGCTTCGTGAGGATGAATATCCACTTCTAGTCCGAGTCATGCTTGGACCTCACGAGGATGTTGCCAAACTGTACATTATGGACAAATACTCAACAGATGAAATCTCAAATGATGTCGCACAATTTTTGAATCTCTCTTTAGCGGAATGTCGCGCCATTTTGGATCGATTTAATAAAGAGGAGGAGCGAGAGATCAAGCGAATCAGAGCAAAGTAAGTGATAGTATGGGCCCCAGGTCGTCCTGGTGCATAGAGCCGCTTATGTATGTATTATTTATTTATTGTGTGCTTAGTACTTTTGCGACACATTACAATAAAAATGAATGAATGAAAATGAAGCCTAATTCTAAATATAAATCAGAATTAGATGATGAAGTCCTCAATTCTGATAATGAGTCCCTAATTTCCATAATTACTCCCGTAAGGATAGAATTTTTTTTAAAAAAAAGACAGAATATTTGAGAGAAAAAAATCCCAACAAATACAGAATATTTGAGGATTTAAAAATTCCAAATGTCCAGAATATTAAAAAAAAAATATTCCAAAAAGTGCGGAATATATATGTTTAAAAGATTATTAGGTTAANTGTGTATAGTATAATAAGAGTTTTTCTTTTAGATGTGCTTTAAATTTATGTTCAAATTTATCTTTAAATTTATGTTCAAATTTAAATATGATAAATTTATCAATTTTTTTCTGTAGAACACATTGCATAAAATGAAATGAAGGTAAGGGACAAAAATGATAATTCGATGTCAATCCGTTAACCACGTCATATTCTTCAGACTAAAATAAGATGTTTTCACTCTATAAAGCTATGTCCGAAATTGGTTCCCCTCCAAGCTACATAGCCTGAAAGTTGGAAGAAAAATATAATTTCGTCTCAATAAATTTGGTTTCACGTTTCTTTATGTCATTTACCTGGCCTTATGTGGTACTTATTTGCAAAAAATTGGACATGATCTGTTTTCCAGGGGCGGAGACATCGCTCAAACTAAATACACCCATAATTTTTCGGTGGTCGCTGGGATTTGATAGTTAATAAGTAAAAAATGTTTTAATTTTCATTTCGCGATAATTTTCTCGGAAAATTATCAGAACTAAAAAATTGTTTTAGAGTTACTGCCAAATTTCCAATTTGTTGACCAAATTGGGGAAGTCTGGGTTCAATATCTTCAATTTTGTACCGACAACATATCAACTCAAGTAGAGAAAGTTTCAAGTACTCGTTTAGGAGTTTAGGACATAGTTTGCAAAATTATGACCAACCATTCTGGAGTAACGAGTTAGAAATCGGGTTTAAATTATGCCCCAAAATCTTCATTCTACATTCTACAACCTTTGGTTCTGTGCCTACTCTCTTTAGGTGTAACCCTTTCCTAGCACGGTAACCCTCCCTTGCTTCCCACAGCGTGCATAGAAACTCACATTTTGCCAATGATCTTTCATCATTTTTTTGAAGCAAGAGTTTTTTAAAGGCTGGATGCCCTTCCTAAAACCAAACCAAATCTTCTATATTAAGGCTACCGCGTGGCACAAGATCTATCTAAATAGTGCATATTGTTTACATGACCGCGCGGTACTAGTTCTACAAACTTGTATCGATTTGTTCATATGATACTGCTCGGTCATGTGAACCTAGCTTTACACGGGCTTAGGACCTTCGCCTAATGAAGCGGACTTGCTCCCCTCGGTGGCTACATTTGGAACCCTATATATGTGACTGATAATCTCTAGATATTTAGAGGTAAAAAAATCAAAGAGGTAACTTTTTTTTTAAAAAAAAGAGAGATTTTTTTTATTTGCGTTCTAAATTTTTTTTCCAGTTTAGAATATTGAAATTTAGTGAAATCAAAAATATTGCAAAAAAACAACGATCATACCACGTTGAATACACCAGTTACCGTCAGATTACTGAAGTTAAGCAACGTCGGGCATGGCAAGTACTTGGATGGGTGACCGCTTGGGAACACCACGTATCGTTGGCTCTTTTTTTAAAGGCTTTTATTTAACTTGCTTTGTATGTATGTTTGTGGGTAAATCTTAGAAATTAAATTTAACCCACTTCCCATTGTCCGATTGAGCTGAAATTTGGCACCGTGGTAGATCTTCNTAAAGAGACGTTGAGCGAAAAAAAAATATATTGAAATTCAATATTTTTGATTTCATTGAAAAAGCAGCCAGCGACTATGGCACGTTGAATACACCAGTTCCCGTTAGATCACTGAAGTTAAGCAACGTCTAGCGAGGTTTTACTAAGTGGATGTCCATGTAGGTTGGCGCCTGGTGATTCTGCCTATTTGCGGCCCACACCAGTCTGTATCAGATTAATGTGGGTAGCTAGATTTTAAGTTTCCAGCGAATGGAGTGTAAAACCCCCGTCTCGAATTTTACCAAGCTAAAAAAGGGAAAAAGTCGCAAGAAGTAAAACAAAAAATGTTCAAAATTTCTGCATGATTATAATATACTTTTATCTTCTATAGGAAGAGAAAGTAAAAATATTCTTTTAATAATTGTGTATTTAATTTTGTTAAATTGGGATACTATGTCAAGTAAAACCATAATGTGGCCTAGGTAATATAATACTATATCTTCACTTGACTGTAAAATTGATAAAGATGTTGATTAAAGCTGACTAGTTTCGTGCTCTCCTGAGCACATCATCGGAGCTTGGTTGAACTAAGGCCGAAGGAGTCTTCGTTCAACCAAGCTCTGATGATGTGCCCAGGAGAGCACGAAACTAGTTAGCTTTAATCAACATCTTTATTAATTTTACAGTCAAGTGAAGATATAGTATTATATTACCTACCACACAATTGTTTATTTGTTTATGTTACAGGTACATTGAAACATCTCGTCAACTCCGACAGAGAATGGATGAACTTCATGTACGACTTTGACTAGAATGGTTTATCAATCTCTTATGTCGATATTTATTTGGATGATGAAATCAATCATTTCCTATGAGAGCATGTAACTTTGACTAGAATGGTTTATCAATCTCTTATGTCGATGTTTATTTGGATGATGAAATCAATCATTTCCTATGCAAGCATGTAACTTTGACTAGAATGGTTTATCAATCTCTTATGTCGATATTTATTTGGATGATGGAATCAATCATTTTCTATGCAAGCATGTAACTGGTTTATTTGGTCGATTTTTATTTTACACTTGAACCTAGGCCTAGAGGTCCTTTAGTCTAGAGTGAATATGTATTTTATAAGCTTAGAGGAGTTTTAGAGCCCCAGCCAAACCAGCTCCAAGCATGACGCCTACCGGCTTATTGTATTTGAAGTATGCAGAGACTAGATATATTGAGGTATCCCTCCCTGAACTGATAAGTATTCATTCCCCATATGGGGAATGGCCAGAACGCCCAGTTAGGGGTCCGTCACAACTATGGCCGCGAAAATCTGTCTTCTCGAATTAGGCTTGGACAGAATAGTCCGGGCATCACTAAAGCCCGGAAGCATGCCCCGGAATGTGTAGGGTTTCTGGAGCAGAGCTATTTGTGTTCCAGATGTAGCAATGTGTGAAGCTGTCTCAGCCGTAGCACTACTGGAGTTGTCTAGATTTATCTGGAGCACCTTCAAAGCGGGCTCAAATGGACGCGACACAAGGTCCGAATGAGGACAAGTTTTTACAGTAGCCAACTTCGCGTTGCGGGATTCGGCACAAGGCCCGAATGGTGACAGGTTTTTACCGGAGCCAATTTTTACGGGAGCCAACTTTCACCTATGTAGTAATTTTGAGTTTTTACCTATGTAGTAGGGGTTGTCTGTTACAATACCACAGCCCAAAGGGTAGCAGATGGCGAACCGAATCCTGTTGATTAAGGCTACCCGTAATTAATGGTTTGCCGGAACATCTCCAGCTTTCTTCTGTGGAACGGGCAACTTTGTGTATCCGCCCTATGCTCAACATGTTTTAAGCCAGATTCAGTGCATTTGGCGCACCGTTGCTTGTTCGAAACTTTTCCACAGTTTTCCTACTCATGTCCACCTGCACAGTGGCAGCATCGCGCGCTGTTTTCACATTTTCTGGCGATATGGCCATACTTAGGCACTTGTAGCAGAGTGTTATCTTTGTATAGTCGGGCACTCTACACGACAGTTTTCCATAAGTTTCTTGCGAGTGGCTGGATCTACTTCTATGATCAAGTTTGTTTGGCCCGAAGTCCAGAGTTCCAGGCAATACATTTCCCACATGGGATTTAAAACGTCCAATTATTTCGAATTTTCTGAAATCGATAATGTGGTTTTGGTTCCCGATAGCAACCTGGACCTTTTCTTTGTTTATGTCACTGATAATATCCTGGATTATCATCCTAGGCATTCTATGGTCACTTAAACTTTTAGTGTCAAAGGCATTTGTGCTAAATGCTGTCTTCAGCTTTTCAATCTTTGTATCAGCTTTGTGCAGGTATCTTCTTTGTCATAGCTCTGTCTTTAGACTGTATTACTCCCTTGATGGCAATGTCCCTCTGGCTTCGGTATATCGCCTTGAAGATGCCTTCTTTAGTCTGACTTGAGTCAATGTTATCTTTAGGTTAACTAGGAGTCCCCTTTGAGGAGATGATGGATTCCCCTGAGGAGCCCAATTTCTATTTTTGTTTCTTTGGGCCGATTTGTGGCTCGGGAAATTTTGGTTGCATTTGTTGTTGTACTGTTGGTTCCGAATGGGATTCCTCGGGCTCCAACACTAACCCATTCTTTGTCTGTCGAAGCATCAATAGCGACGGGTCTTTTGTCACTTATTGGTGTTCTGGCAGCTTGACTGTAAGACATTTGTGTCTTTGTTTGTGCAGGTTCTTTGGCGGCAACTGTTCTTTGGCCGTATGTTTATTTTCTGTGGTTACGGGGGGGGGGGGCTCCCGCTTTAAGCTTCTCAATGGCCTTATTTACGGCCCCGTCTAATTCCATTTGTATCCTAGTCATTAGGCGTTCCTCAAATGTGGTTCTTATGGTACTAAGCCTGTTTCTGATTGTTGAAACTACTTCTGCAAGGTTCTACTACATTTTTATCGTTATTCTATCGCCATACTTCTTGTTTTGAATGACTGGGTCCAGCTACTGCAGGCTGGACTCAATCTCTTCAAATGGTCGACTGAGAGGGTCGCTTCCTCCTCTCTTTAAGGGCGGGCTAGACCCATCATATTGTCTTTTGCGCTTAGGCGCTCTTTGTCTCTCGGTCTGTTTAACATATACGTGTCATCGTCGGCCATGCTGTCCGATCTTGATATTATATCGTAAACATCGTAGTTTGTTGCAGGTGTGAACGACAGACGTCGTGCTCCTGCAGCTTCTTCCGCAGTTTTAGGTGTGACATTTTTTGATGTCTGTTGCCCAGGTACCGAAGTCCCTGCAGCAATTATAGCAACCTTTAAAAATCAAGATTTAAACGTTTCACCAGGTGCCTTAGAAGCGCGGGCATTCTTACTTTTTAGTATTTTCTACATTGTATTTTACCCGTTCCCGGTTTCAAACTCGTAATTCTGGAATGGCTGGCCATATCTTTGTAAAAAATGTCTTAAAATAAAGACTAAAGAGACACGTAAAACTTTCTCGCTTTGAGTTGATATGTTGTCGCGACAAAATTTAAGATATCGGACCGTGACTGTCCGATTTTGGAGAAGAAATTGGAAATTTGCCCGTGACTCGAAAACGAATTGACATATTTTAGTTCTGACAATTTTCCTGGGGTCGTAGACCATAATTTTGGGGACGTCCATTCCCATAATTTTTCGCTATCTGCTACCGTTTGGGCTGTGGTATTGTAACAGACAACCCCTCATACATAGGTACAACTCTTTGGGCTGTGGTATTGTAACAGACAACCCCTCATACATACATACAAATTTCTGATTTATATATTAAGAAGATAAGATATTATATTTATGTTCTGAGTTTGTACAATATTTATTAGAAAGTAGTTTCTTCGGTTCGGGAGCTTAATGTAATTTCATTTCTTCTTTTTTTTTTTTTTTTACAAGTGTTTACTTTAATTATTTATTTATAGTTATGTAGATGGGTATACTCAAACTGCAACGAGTGTTTATTTTCTACATATATTTACAGTTTTATCTGCGCAACAAGTTGTATCGGTCCTTATAGTGCTGTGAGACGCTTAACCCACTGTCCTCTTCAGCCACCGGTGTTGGCCAGTGGTATTGTATACGGTTAAAATCCTGTATGTGAGCTGGCTGGGCTCTACGTCTTTGATCCAATGTTAGTAGCCCAGGCGTCGGTGCAGTTTCCATCTTCTTCCATCTGTGTCTTGTTTGTTTGCCGACGTCTGGTTTCCAGAGTGAGCCAGGAGGAGACCTTAGATTATACCACTCCAATCAGTAGGGTGAGCTTTTTAACACTCTTGTAGGACATTGAAAGGTCCGAAATTATCAACAACTAGCCCGTCTTCCTCAAAGTATATGCTACCCAACCTTTTCACCACCATCACTTTCCGTGAGGGACACGGAAAATTAAGTATTTGTGTTCAGAAGTAAATTAATTTTTTCGTTATTCAGATTAGCAAGCCCCCCCCCCCTCCCCTCAGAGCTGACTGCGATACAAAGCTATTAAATTAAGTTATAAACCAGTTTTTTTGTACCGAAAAAGAAGTTTTTTTAGCGACCATCTGGACTTGATTTTTTTTAAAATCAAACATCAGTCAGTCGCACGTTGAATTCACCAGTTTCAATTTGGGTGGTTAGTTTGTAATTTTCTAGCGATTGGAGGGTAAAACCCGCGTCTCGATGACCATAGATGGTAAAGAGATGTTAAGTAAAAGAAACTCTCCGATTGCATAGACTTGTGGAATCACATTTTTCTTTCTTCTTTCTTATTTCACTGTGTTGAGGTCACAATTTTAAGTTTTGATATAGTTCACGTTTTGCCCCTACACAATATTGATACGATTTTCTTCCTTGTATTGGTGTGCTATTTATAAATTTTACTTTTTGTCTTATTATTAGAGTATTATATTATTTTAGGTATTTATTGTTTACATGAAAAAAAAATGTAAAAAACTGAAAATTGTAATCTTTTCCTATTGAATGAGGACTAAATTCAGGACTGTTTTTCTGTTCATTCAATAGAGGGTGGTTCAGATTTTATGTAACAGCAAAGTTTCTCTGAAAATGTTCGAAAAAAGAAAAAACACGTACATTTTTGATTTTTTTTTTACATAAAAGCTGGTCCACTTGTATAGCTTCATTTTATTTTAACATTCTCTGTCCTTAGTAACGCCACTAGGATTTTAATCTAGGAGGGAGGTCAATTCGACTTTTGTCAGATAGATTGTCTCAGTCATGATTGGATCTCTTAAGTAAAATAAAAAGAAAAGTTAGTTTCACAGAACCCTGAACCACTTCCTTGGTTGTGCCACTGCCTATCTTTCTCAGATATTCATAAGAACAAAGTCTTGAACCGAACCGTTTTAATTTTTCCCTCATTAAATAAAGATTAAAATAATTCAATAATTTAAACTTTTATAAAATAGGACGATTTTTGGTTTATTATTTCCTATAATGAACATTTGGAATCGACCAATAAAATAAATAGACACTGACCATAATTTTCGGCGCACATAAAGCATTCCAAATTTCACTAAAATCAGTAACATTTTAAAAATTGCACCAAACTGGAGACCTTTTATTGTTTGTGTTATTTGGTGCGGAAACTCTTGTATTGATAGAACTACTTTTTTCAAATAATTTTTACTGGCCATTTTTAGGTCTCTTCAAGAGACGTAAAAATACGAAGTAGCTCTTATGAAAAGATAGCATTTGGAGTAACCCTGTCGAAGTCAGGCTGGCAATTGATTTTTTAACGCCACGACTATTGGTTGTCTGCACCGTGTCCACTGATAATCCAAGGATCGTCAACTTCGTTACGACAAGATCACGTCTGTTTTTCCTTCAATGGAGGGGCGATACCCAATGGGACTGCTCTGTATCCGGTTAATCAGACAAATCTAGACCCAACATACCTCTGGACAAACAGCATACCTCGACCTTGAAAGAGATCAGTGATCTTGTCGCAAAATTTAACAACTGTATGAGGGCTTCACCGTCAAAATGTTGTAAATGTAAATGGAAATGCCTATTATTAGCCTCCTCAATATTGGGGTCTGAATAAAATACATATTCCATGATTTCCACCCATGGTACGGGTATGATAGAAGTGCCTTATCACCAATTACATTTTTACGCTCGGTTCCTCCAACCTTTGTGCAGTGCGCCTGTAGAATGCGCTGCCTGCTTAGGTGAAAAATACGGAAACACTCGCGGGCTTTAAGACATAAGTTATGAAATTGATGGTCACTGCGCCATTAGTTTTGGTTGGATATCTCAAAACGTGTTTTTTAATTGAAAACTCGACATCGAAAATATCAGGTCATTATAATACTTCCTTCTTTTTTATAGATAAGCAAAGTCGTGTGATATTCACGCCAGATTTTTTGTTTTGTTTTATGGACATGGATTTATATTATTTTTAATGGATTTATATTGTTTTTATATATTAACACTTTTGTGTCTCGCATTATTTTTTATTGTCTCACTTTATTTTACATTTAAATAGAGAAACTTTTATATTCGGATACTCCAGAATCTCTAGACCAGTGAGTTTTTTTTTCTTTTACTTAACAAGGGTGAACGCCTTTTTATGTAACACTGAATTTTCTCCGAACTTGTTCGAATTTTCGAAAACAAGGAAAAACTTTCATTAAAAGGAAAGTTTTTCCTTTTGTTATTCGTTACAACCTGTGTAATGGTATCTGTTTTGAGCTTTAATGTAAAAGTTCACTTGTCTTCCAATTTTCGGGTAGAATGTCCGAAGTAAGGTGGTTATTTAAAAATATTCACCTTCTCAATTCTTTCACAGAGGTGCCAGAGGAATGATAAAATTTCAATACAATTACATAGGAAATAACGCTAATTTTAGATGCATTGAAATTTTCTCATTCCTCTGCCTGGCTGTGAAAGAAATGAAGGTTTAAGTTACTTATCAAGTTATCACTGTTTGTCCTAAATAACTACCGTACTTTTTACCCGAAAATACCCGTACCCAGGACAGGGTTTTAAGTGTTCATCCCCTCCCCCGAAATTTTTGGATTTTTCGCTATTGACTTTATTATTAGCATTCAATTTGCTATGGCACTTTTGACTGTATAATTATGCCAAAATCTCTTTTTTCAAATGTTTAATTTTGTTTAAAAATGAAATGATGAGAACGCTTCTATGGGGATCTCCCTTTTTTGGCCAATTTAGGGAGATCCCTATATCTATTTTAATCCCCATACCACCATCCATATTAGGTATGTCTTCCTTAATATATACCCCCCTCCTCCCCCGAAATCAAATCCTGGTCATGGATCTGATTGTGATCTATCAAACAGCATTTGTTATTATTGCTGAACACTATGGTGCTATTAGATAATTCTCCAAATTAATAACTCTGGACAAAAATACAGAGTGTCTCATATGTTTTGAATTGGATTTTCTACGAATAATACAAGACTGACCTATCAAATAGCATTATTTTGTCTTGCTCAAAATCATGGTGCTATTGTAAAAACCCCTGGCTAACTGACAAGACGACAAAATTACAAGGTGGTATCTGTAAATAGAATGAGTTTTTCTTGATCGTAATTTGGTGATTTGGTCACCTTGTATTTTTGTTCAGACAGGGATTGGGGGTGGAGAAATCAACTCTATAAAGAAAAAGTGTCGTGTCGAACTATCGAAAGCTATCGGTCTATTGTAAATTGAGCTTCAAGTGATAAAAAATATCGGTGGATATTTATCGCTTTGCTCTGGTGAGTAGGTACCCTGCCTAAGCTAAATTATGACGTCACGTGGTGATAAGTTTTTATACTAATATTCATACATGTGCTGCGCTCTAGTAGAATTCTTACAAACTGACCGTTCAGTGTGATTGTGTTTTCTTGCTACGAAAGGATAAACAAATCAGAAAACAAAAATTAAAAATTTACAAAGTTTGCTCCGGAAAATACCTAGTTTTTTTTTCGAATTTTCCGTACTAAAAAATAATTTTATAATATGATTGTGTATTTTTAATAATTTGTGAAGTTATACATTACTTATTTTTAATCTATTATTTAATTTTTAGTTTAAATTTTACTTAAATATATTCATTTTTAGTTGAACCTCGTGGTCTGTTTTAGATAATGTGTCCATCTTCAAAATTTATTTGAGAGAACTTTTTTTCCACAAATCTTTTACATTCTTTATAATATTTTATGCATTGAATAGTCTTTAAACGTTTTTATTTTTCAATTTCTCTTATACAATTTCTACTTAAGTTTTTTTTTAAATTATTTTATCGGTTGAGATCCATGCTTTCATGTCGGTGTTTTTTTTGTGGTTAGGAAAATTATTGTATCCAACAGCATGTGAAGTAAAAGACACAACAAATTGCGTATGTATGTAGTAAAAAACTGTTTAATTACTCGTAATTTCTTTTTCAAAAAGTATACCTATAAATTAATTAGTTAAATTTGAGCATTATATTTTTTAAAATTCTTTATTTGGTTATGTGTACATTGGCTTTTATAAATTGAAATTTTATACGTGTGCGTGTGTATGGGCCTTTTCTCTTACATTTTGGAAAGGGTCAGAAGTAAACGTTTATAAACATGGCAACCGCAAAAAAAGATATCGATAGAAAAACTTTAAGTGACAATTCAAATGTATCGTACGCTGGTGTTTTATTAAATGTGAAATCAGGTGAAAATAATAAAGAAAATATTCAATCAAAAAAAGAATTCAATGAGACAAGTAACCCAACTAAATCAGATGCCCCTGTTTTAAATACGACAGTTGTTGTGAATGATAATATTACGCCAGTTTCTAAAGATTTCAAAACTTCGAGTAATTCAACATTAACAACAGTTCTGACCGTCAATGATCATGTGATGAAAGATAAAGATACTGTCCCTGAAGATAAAAATAAAACAGAAGATAAAGTTGATGAAGAAGATGACTCGGACGACTTTTGTAAAGTTACAAGACGATCTTCAAAAGAGAAACGTTCAAGTCATTTAGACAAACATAATAATGTACCTGACAGACATTTAAGAATTAAAAAACTCAAACGCAGTGATTCTTTGAATAATGAAAAAGATAGACGCAGTGATTCTTTGAATAGTGAAAAAGATAGAAGAAATAAAGAAATTATTCGAAATGGAACTACCAATGGAGATCAGGATAAGGATGGCGAAGATCTGAAATTTGTTGAAGCGCCTCTACCTAAGATTAATCCATGGATGGTAAATAAAAATGCAGCATTAGTTATTAAAGGTAATAATCTTGAACAAAGTACTGAGAAAAATGAAAAAATAATCAAAGTAGACGGAAAACTTTCACAGATAGATGAAAAGATTATTCAAACTGAACGCAAGAGTGTTCCGACAATTGGCAAAGTTGTTGACATAGAAAATAAAATCGCTCAAACAGAAGAAAGAAAAAGTCAGACTGAAAAGAAATCTACGCTTAATGAGAAAGAAAAGAATGAAAAGAGAGTCCTCCAACCTCAGCAACAGGCATCTGCCTCGTCAGCACCTTCTGGTAAGTACCTTTGTATTGTTTTACATGCATTTCTTGTGCTTTTATAAAGGGTGTATATAATTTGATGTCAATTCGACCATGTATTCTTGGGTTTAAAGATGATTTTACTCTAACTATAAAGCTATATCCGAAAATGTTTCCGCTCCAAGCTACGGAGACGAGAAGTTGGAAGAAACATGTCGTTTTTTCTGAATAACTTTGGAAAACAATAAATAAGTAAGAAAGGAAAAATGGAAATTTCAAACGAAAAAGAGTTATCGCCAAAACTATACTTTTTATTGGTACAATCACACAGATCAAAGGTTGAGAGACTAGTAAACAGTAGGGCGTGCGTTCGAACCCAGACAACGCGTGGAATTTCATCCTAGATGGGGCCGGCATTATCAAAGTCTAGTCGGGTGTCCTTAAAATAGGATAATATGCTACCCAACCTTTCCGCTACCATCACTTTCCGTGATGGACACGGAAAGTATCTCATCATTTACCAATCCGATTATTTTCCTTTGGCTGTAGAAGAAAGACATGACGCGAAGTAATCATTGCTCAGCGTTCTCATTAGACTGTTGTGCTGACTTAGCAATTATTGCACGAACATTACGTTCCCAGCCAGCAGGTCTAGGACAGTTCAGTGCTGAACCCAGTTGAGTTCATTAGATAAGACTTTATGTGTTGAGTTACCTGGCCTGTTATATTGTAGGGAATTATTAAAATATAATCAACTAGCATCCCCTGATCGCGGCTTCGCCCGCGCATATTTTAAATGATGTATCAGGCTATCTCTCTCGCTCCAATGAATTTCTTATGTGGATTGTTTACTTTTCGTGATTTCTACCCCTTAAAATTAAAATTTTGCAAAATCCTTTCTTAGTGCACACTTACATGGTGCAACGAAGGTCCCTGCCAAATTTCAAGTCTGTTGCATTAATAGTTACGGCACTACATTGATCAGTCACTCAGGACATTGGCTTTTATATATAAAGATAATGTTTAAATTACATAAATATAATAAAACCGAACCCACCGATCGGTCTACCAATATATAACTTTGAGCAACGCTTATTGTATTTGACCTGGCGGGCGGAGCGCTGCTGATAATAGATACTTATTATGTCATGGTTTAAAAAAGAAGCAAATTAAAACCCGTGTCACCAGTTCTGAATGAATGACAACTAGGTCTAAATTGAACCACAACATCGAGTTCAAATTACTCTCTCTCGTACGTGACGAACATAGCCTTACAATATGGAACGATGCCAAAATGTTAAATATTAGTTGGTCTTGATATATTTTCTCAACAATTACCACTTTAATTTCTCACTGATACGAAATAACTTTAAGCTGTTTACCAACACTTGGCTGGGGGTGTTCTCAATGTGACTCGACATGGGGACATAATTATTTTAGCTCATTAATTTCAATATATCCTGAGGAAGCCATATAATATGCTCCTACTCTGAAAACGTTATTATTATTATATTAGAAGAAGAAGGCTTATAAAATATAAATAAATAATATATAATAGCTGTTTTCCCGTGCTTCGCTACGGTTACAAAATTCAACAACTCAATTTTAGATTTTTGGTGGAACCGACCCTCAGAGTGAACACGACTTCTATTTAGAAAATTTAATATTTTACTCAAAGATATTACTTTTTGCACTGCGAAACACCACTGTATCAAATTTCAGCTTTCTCGCTCATCCCGAAGTGGTACTTCTCAATTCCGATTTTTTGGTGGTGAAAACCGCCCATAAATCGGATAGAAAAATATACTTTTTCTATCCGGTCCATAAATCGGATAGAAAAATATACTATTTTGGGGGGGTCTATTCTCGGTCATTTTTCGTTATCTCTTTTAGTTTGACCAGAAAAAAATTGCAAAAAGACCCGCTAAATAGCGTCATTTTTGGCGGTAACTTGCCCCCACTTGAACTTATTTTTTTTTTCCTTTCTTATTACGCACCTACATACTAAAAGGGACCTGTGTGCAAAGTTTCAAGTCCCTAGGTTTAGCCATCGTGGAGCTACGTTGATTATCAGTCAGTCAGTACGTCAGTATACCAACTGGGCTTTGTGTTTTATAAGTATAGATAAATATAAATAAAGTTCATTCAAAGGGCGGGGCTAATTCCTGAGGAATTAACCTCGTATAGACTCGAGTCAAGTTTTTAGGCATTTTCATCTACCTACTTTTTTTATTTTTTTCGTAAATTTTAAGCAAAAGGCAAATTTTCGAACACAAAATCTTTTTTTTTTTATATTTTGGCTTAACGTCTCTTTAACATCTTATGAATTTCAAGACGGGGGTTATACCCTCCAGTCGCTGGAAACTTGCAAACAACCACATTGACCACACCCAGCCTGGGGCTGGAAAAATAGCCAGCATCACGAGTGCGCGATCCCACGTAGAGACCAACATAGTACAATCTCGGTGGACGTTGCTTAACTTGAGTGATCTAACGGGAACTGGTGTATTCAAGGTGCCATAGATGTTGGCTAAAGTTTAGATGTAAGAAAGTAAGAGTAGATAATTTATTGAATTATTATTTTTGTTGAAAAAAATAACTTCATTATTATCTAACTGGCAAGGTCATCTACTCATGTTAGTGTGGTTGTGGTGTAATGTGAGTTGAGTGTGTTCTAAGGTTGTGTCTACCATATCGATATATCGGAAAATCTTTCGATATCAAACATCGATATTTCAACTTTTCGACTCTAGAAAATATCGATCCTTCCCTTCGATATTTCCATTATTTTACCCTCTCCTTATGGAAAAGTCTAATTAGTAGGTATTAGCCAATGAGAGATCTGTGTTCGAATTCCTGGCTTGGCTTGCGAGAACCTGACATTGTGGTTTTAATGTTATAGGGCCCACTTAGCCTTTTGAAGACACATTTTGGGAGAAACTACTTCCTTTTTTTTATCGTATTATAACGTCCAGCGTCTATGGCACGTTGAATACACCAGTTACAGTAAGATTACTGAAGTTAAGTAACGTCCAGCGAGGTTGTACCATGTGGGTATCCACGTGGGTTCGCTCCCTCGTGATATTCAATGCCAAAACACGTTTCGAGGTATTCAGGGCCCAACTCGAGTTTGAGTCATTGGTCCGTATGTGTGTGTGTCTGTGAACAAGATATCTCAAGAACGGTAAGAGGATTGAAATTTTGTACGTATGTCAATTTCATGCCTGGAACGAATCGAGAAGCTTTTGGTTGAAATCGAAATTACTGTTGACGTTTTTTTGCCTCTTTTCAGCGGTTTTAATTAATTCCGCCTAAAAGAGAACGATAATAGCTAGAGCTTAAAATTTGGTGCCAATTCACATTACTTTTATGCATTGATTGCGAAAAGACACCTTTAATTGAAAATTAAGCTACTGTTTGCGTTTTTCAGTGGTTTTCGGTCTCTTTTTGGCGGTTCCTGTCCTTAAAGGCAACGTTTAGAGCTAAATCTTAAAATTTGGTGCCTATATATATCATGCCGCTTCTTAGCGGTTTTAACGAGTGTCGCATGAAAAGAAATCAATATTATACATGGACTCCGCCACGACATTTTTTATTGAATTTCAATATACGGTTGGCCGTTTATGCCAGAGATTTGAAATTTGGTATGAATGATAATTATAAACATAGATTAGAACATAACAAATCCTACCGATATATTTTGTTCACAAAATACGGACCAAAGGCTGAAACCCTTTGGTTCGTTATTTGGGCCTTGGGGACCTCAAAACGTGTTTTGGCATTGAAAACTCGACATCAAAAATTTCATGACTTTCCCTTTTAAATATAGGATAAATACAAAGGACTCTGCCGAGACTCGGTCGTATTTTGTATGTCAATGATAAGTAATTGTTTTGGCATTGAAAACTCGACATCGAAAATATTATCCCCTTATATTCTTTTTTTTATATATATAGGCAAGGAAAGTCGTGTGATGTTCACACCATTTTTTTAGCATATATTTTGTATTTTTTTTTCGATATTTAAAAAATATCGATATTTATATCGATTATTTCCATACCGATATTTCTATTCGATATTCCAACCCTAGCCTGTGTGTTTTTATAAAATAGTTTTTGTGTCGAGACAGATATTTTGCCTGCGGTTCGCGAATATTAATTTGTTCATACATTGTGCTTGTACGTGCATTCTGTTAAATACATAAAAAATGTTTTCTGGCCATTTTGTTGTTCTATAAATACAGCTGTGCAACTTATCTCGCTCATTCTGATATTAGTAACTAATCTCTATATCTATAAAATTCTCCTGCCATGTCGTGGTGTTTGTCACCATACTCCTCCAAAACGGCTTAACCGATTTTAATGAAATTTTGTATGTACATTCGGTAGGTCTGCGAATAGTTTTTTATCTATTTTTTATGTTCCTAAACGGGAACGGCCATGCCCCTAAGGCGCCAAGCTAGAGGCCGTAGCAAATCACGGGCTAACAACTATAATGTTATAAAGATTTATGGAAATAAAGAGAATGGCCAGTAGTGATCGTCAGATTGCTTAAGCCAAAATATATATAAAAAAAAACTTTTAGCACGGGAACGGCCATGCCTCTTAGGCGTAAACTAGATGCCGATGCCGTGGCGAAGCACGGGCAAACAGCTAGTAGTCCTATATTTGATATAAGTAAACGTAAAATTTTGGTTCTCATACCAAAATTGTCCTATGTACCAAAACAGCCAGCCGCTCATTGGAAATAATAAGTGAGACGACATGGATTTCGTTACCATATTTGGTGCGTATTGCCTTGTAAGGTAATTTGTAACTCACCTACCTGTACTTAGGTTAGTTAATACCTGCCTGCATCTAGCTGATTCTGATTAGAACATATTTATAATTACTTCAGTTTAACATAACTAGATCGATCCAATATAAGGTAGGCTTGGCTGGTATAAACCAAGCGGGTTAAAAAAATAAAACATAGGTTTACATCAATACGAATTAAAATTGCCAAAATTAAAGGAATCCTAAGGTTAACTAACTTAATGATTTTATTTCGAACTATGCTTCAATAATTTTTTTAACCCTTGTATAACAGTCCCTGAATTGAGCGTCGATGTAAGGTTAACTAACTTAATGGTTTTATTTCGAACTATGCTTCAATAGTTTTTTTAAACCTTCTATAACAGTCCCTGAATTGAGCGTCGATGTAGGGTTAACTAACTTAATGGTTTTATTTCGAACTATGTTTCAATAGTTCAGTTACATAAAATAACAAACAATATTTGAACTGAGTTAATTCAAAAACAATGCCGATGCCGTGGCGAAACACGGGCAAACAGCTAGTAGTCCTATATAAACTGACATGTAGGCATTACTCAGTTACATCAAATAACAAACAATATTTGAACTGAGTTAATTCAAACACAATGCCGATGCCGTGGCGAAACACGGGCAAACAGCTAGTAGTTCTATATAAACTGACATGTAGGCATTACTCAGTTACATCAAATAACAAACAATATTTGAACTGAGTTAATTCAAACACATACCTGCTACTTACATGTTGCATTAAATCTTCTTCTTTTTTATGAGAAAAAATATATGCATATGTATATATTTTTAATAGGCATCCTCTTCTAAACATTCTATTTCTAATATTGTGTCGCAGGGGGGGGATGGAGTTGGATTTGAACCAAGATCCTCAATTGCTTCAACCATCATACCACTACATATTATAAAACAAAGTCCCCCCTGCCCCGCCTCCCTGTTCGCGACAAACTCAAAAACCACTGATCACATTTCAAATTTTAGGAAACGTTTAGGAAACGTTTTTACGTCCATTTTAGGAAACGTCCTAGGCCATGTGTTGCCTAAAAGGTCTTGTCACTCAAAATAACCTTTATTTTCCTTCTATTATTTCTATGAAATCAATTCGATCTATTTGTCCTAGGATATTCAAATTTTAAGAAACGTTGTTACGGCCATGTCTCGCCTAACAAGTCTTGCTACTCAAAATAACCTTTATTTTTCTTCTATTATTCCTGTGAAATCAATTCGGTCCTAAGTCAAACTAATTAATTTGTCCTAGGATATTCAAATTTTAGGAAACGTTTTTACGGCCATGTCTCGCCTAACAAGTCTTTATTTTTCTTCTATTATTCCTGTGAAATCAATTCGGTCCTAGGTCAAACTAATTAATTTGTCCTAGGATATTCAAATTTTACGAAACGTTTTTACGGCCATGTCTCGCCTAACAAGTCTTGCCACTCAAACTAACCTTTATTTTTCTTCTATTATTCCTGTGAAATCAATTCGGTCCTGGGTCAAACTAATTAATTTGTCCTAGGATATTCAAATTTTACGAAACGTTTTTACGGCCATGTCTCGCCTAACAAGTCCTGTCACTCAAACTAACCTTTATTTTTCTTCTATTATTCCTGTGAAATCAATTCGTCCCAGGTTAAACTAATTAATTTGTCCTAGGATATTCAGGATATTCAAATTTTAGGAAACATTTTTACGACCATGTCTCGCCTAACAAGTCTTGCCACTCAAAATAACCTTTATTTTTCTTCTATTATTCCTGTGAAATCAATTTGTCCTAGGATATTCAAATTTTAGGAAATGTTTTTACGTCCATGTCTCGCCTAACAAGTCTTGCCACTCAAACTAACCTTTATTTTTCTTCTATTATTCCTGTGAAATCAATTCGGTCCTAGGTCAAACTAATTAATTTGTCCTAGGATATTCCTATAAACTGGGTAGTTTGACCTGAAATAGTGAATATTCAAATCTGGATAAACTAGTTTGTTCTAAATAATAGTTTGGCCTGTAACATATACAAGGGGTTCCGTATCAGAAAACGAAAATAACAATCCCATACAGTGGCACGTTAGCAGAGTTTTTGAAAAAAACAAAACAAAAAACAACAACAACATATAAAGCACCTTGAAACAACAACAACAACGTTGTTTCTGAGTGTTTTTTTTTCTTCAAAAAAAAAAAAAAAAATGCAGTAATGCAACTTGCAATACAAACTGCAACGTCAACATTGATTTTAATTTTTGTTACATTAGTCGAGCTGGTCAAGCAACACATGCAATTTGATAAGTTATTTGTTTGTATAGATATTAAATTTGTNTTTTTTGGTTGAATAAGTGGAACTTGGCCTTTTTTCAATGATAATTTTTTGTGAGATTAATTTTAATTAAAAAAAAACTTGTCGATTTATTTTTCTAATTAATTTTCTTGAATTTTGCGTCGTTTTTCTTTTTCAATTCCTTTTTTTTTTACGTAAACAATAATGTAAATTAATTTTAATGAGACATTTTGCTGCTTATGATCGCTTAAATATTTATGATGATTTTCTCGTACAGGCTCTTTTATTATCGTAAAGAGATCTATAAAGGGTGTAACAAAATATGTGGGTTCCTTTAGCTCACTGGTCTATTGACAAAAGAAGTGGGTTCCTTTAACCCACATGGTCTATTGACAGAATATGTGGGTTCCTTTAACCCGCATGGTCTATTGACAGAATATGTGGGTTCCTTTTACACACATGATCTATTGACAGAATATGTGGGTTCCTTTAACACACATGGTCTATTGACAAAATATGTGGGTTCCTTTAGTCCACATGGTCTTTTGACAAAATAAGTAGGTTTCCTTTTAACCCACATGGTCTATTGAGTCTACTATGGTTCAAATAGAAGGGTAGGAGGGTACGTAGGTATATTCTAAAAAATTTCAGACGCTTTCGCTTTTCAAAATATTTCTTTTTTAACTGAACGAAATGAAATGAGGTCTAGCCAGCGTCTATGGCGCGTTGAATACACCAGTTCCCGTTCGATCACTGAAGTTAAACAACGTCCAGTGAGGTTGTTCCATGTGGTTGTCCACGTGGGTTCGAACTGGGTGAGGTCAATGTTGGTAGCTGGTTTGCAAGTTTCAGCGAATAGAGGGTAAAACCCCTGTCTTGAATGACCAATAGATGTTAACCCTCTGGCGCCCGTAATAGCAAACTTGCTACGAAAGTTGGTGAGTTATCTAATTTTGCTTCTGCTCCTGCTTAGTATTAGCTGTAAGGGTAAAGAACCTTTTAAAAGGATTTAAAAAGGTCTTGCATTTTTTTATTGCATGGCAGATGGCAGCACATCGACTTACATGTAACGTTCAAGGTTGATGTATTGGGGCCTCTTTTTCAAATTCATTAAAAAAGTATGGTTTTTGTTTGTTTTTATTATATCCATGTCAATTCCGAAAATCCCGGGATTGGATGGCGAATCCAGGGATCAAAATTTCAGCCATTTTCGGGCGAGATCCCGGGATCGTAATCTCTAGGCTTGAGGTATGGTCGTAAAAACGTTTCCTAACCTCTTGGTTGTGGGAAAGACTTTTTTCTTAAAAATAAACACGCCTTTTCAATTGCAGAATTTTGAGGATTGTGTATTTGGTAGATTCCTGATAGCGAAGTGGTTGGGTAAACAATTTCAGGGATGTCACTTCCAAATTTCATTGTAATTTAGTTTTTCACGCGGACGGGTGACCCACTTTCAAAATCTCAGATTCATATTTGATGACCCAGTTGTTTGTTGAACGATTTCTCATTCTGGGATGTCCCTTCCAAATTTCATTGTAATTTAGTTTTTCACACGGACGGGTGACCCACTTTGAAAATCTCAGGTTCATATATGATGACCCTGTTGTTTGTTGAACGATTTCTCATTCTGGGATGTCCCTTCCAAATTTCATTGTAATTTAGTTTTTCACACGGACGGGTGACCCACTTTGAAAATCTCAGGTTCATATATGATGACCCACTTGTTTGATTCATGCAAGATTTATGTTGACAGGAAGTCCTTGAACAATATTCGAGGCTGCCCAAATATACAGGGTGATAGAAAGTGATGGTGGTGGAAGGGTTCGGTAGTATATTATAACTACTTTGAGAACACCGGACTAGATGTTCATAATTTCGGCACCCTTCATGTCCGCAAATATTGAAACCACAACGGGTTCCTTGGGTTAAACAAAGATGGATAAAAGGCGAAAAATTTATTCGATCTGAAGGGAAGCCAGAGTTGCTATTGTAAAATTAAACTTCAACTCTGGTTGGGAATTCTATTTTTTAAAAAAGAATAAAGATGGGTAGGTAAACTCTATACATATTGGGGTCAGAAACGGACCCTGACGGACCTTCCGCCACCAAAAGTTGGGTAAAAAAGTAATTTTTTTTTAATATGGCTTAACGTCTCTTTAACATCTATTGGTCATTCAAGACGGGGGTTTCATACTCCATTCGCTGGAAACTTGCAAACCAGCTACCCACATTGACCTCACCCAGCCTGGATTGGGCCGGAAAAATAGCCAGCATCACGAGCCCGCAAACCCACGTGAACACCCACATGGTGCAACCTCGCTGGACGTTGCTTAATTTCAGTAATCGAACGGAAACTGGTGTATTCAACTTGCTATAGACGCTAGCTAAAGGTGGGAATAGCCATTCCCTAAAACAAGTGGTCCAATTAGTAAAATTACAAAAATGAAGATTTGAACAATTTTAAATATGATTTGCTAATTTCCACATTGAGTTTTTGTTTAATCAGTAGGCAATTTTTTTAGTAGTCTGGGGATTTAACTGGGAGTCTATAGATTTCAAGTCTACCGGTCATAATCTTGAGCTCCTGACCCTATCTTAAAATGAACCTGTCTCCGTTAGGGTCCCAATTCCCAATATATCTATAGAGTTTACACATCCATTTTTGCCCCAATGAACCAGGGGTATCAATATTTGTGCTCATTTCAGAATTACCCTGTATATTTGTCTCTTTCAAATGATGAATAGGTACTTCTCAAACAAAACAGATGGAAAACCAGTTTGGGGGGAACATGTGGGAGGGTAATAGGGAGACAAAAGATAGATCTTTTGTGATTACAGCAGGTACAAATAAGCCTCATTAGTAGGATTCCTAATATTTTGGAATATTGTCAATAAAAATGCTTTGAGTATATACAGAGTGTTCGAAAAGTACCGGAACGGATTTTTTTTTATTTTTTACGGTTAAAGATGGAGTCTTGAAATTTTATATGTAGTTCTAACACAAATGAATCTATTTTTTGGCGTAATTAAAATACAGGGTGTCTTAAAAGTGGGTAAACAACAGACATCAGCTTTCGATTTTTAAATGGAAACCCCTATTTTTTTTCTACGTCAAATTCTACACACAATGGACTCCTCACTCGATACCCTGATCAAACAGATCTTAGATCAAACCCGCCCAATCATGGATTTTTCTTCGGAATAAAAGTGATAAAACCAAGAGTTTACATCAAATCAGTCAAGTTTTTTTATGCTGAATCTCGTAGTACCTTTCGTTTTTTCATTTTGTTACACCTTTTATATCCAAGGAGGGCACACGAAATGTTAACATCAACCAGAAATGAAATTTTACCCCTCCTTGGGTATAAAACGTGTAAAAAAGGAAAAAAAAACAACAACAAAAAAAAAAATGATACCACGAGATTCAGCATAAAAAAACTCGACTGATTTGATGTATTACACTTTTGGTTTCATCACTTTTATTCCGAAGAAAAATCCATGATTGGGCGGGTTTGATCAGAGATCCGTTTGATAAAAGTATCGAGT
>CM022879.1:7476259-7488384 GCA_012654025.1 Pachypsylla venusta | reverse complement strand
CGTGTGTTTGAAACATCAGGTTACCTACTCAGAATTCAGCTAATGAAATAGAAGTCAGGTATTTTTTTTTAAATTTTCCTTCCTATTAGAATTAAAGTATTGTAATCGTGCAGAAAATTTGGACAAATTTGGACGTTTGACGGGAACAAAGATCATTCAAAGAATTGAAAATTAATACTCACTGTTTTCAACTTTTTGTTCAGAGTCCCCCTCGGTTCAGGACCAAGAACGTCGAATTTGGACCAAATCTCTAAAATCAAAATCACATAACCAATTTGGATGAAATTTAAAATCGCTAACTATGGCATTCTTTTACGAAAAAAATGAATCCATTTGGGTGCGTCATTGTCAGGGGCCCGTCATTAGGCCCAATAAGCTCTTTCAATAGACTATATATCACTTTTAAAAGAAAACGGTCCCGTGTATTCACTTAAAATTCAAAACAATTAATGTCTGAAGCCTAAAGGGATTATTCGACTCATGATAATCACTGTTTTCCAGCTTTTAGCGAGAGTGCCCCCCCCCCCCAAGGTCCCATGACCAATGTGAGCCAGATCTCTAAAATTCAAACCACACAACCAATTTCGATGAAATTTAAATCTGGTAATCATAGCAATATTGTACCTAAAGGCATTGGTCCGTGGAGGCGTAAAATCACCAGGGGTCCCTTTAAGAGGCCCCAGCAGTGTCCAAAAACGAATAAATGTAAAATTCCTCTCATTTTGATCAAATTTGGTATGCACAGTCACTTGAGTTTTATTGTATATTTTTTGGTATTTTAATTTCGGTTTAGCTACACAAATATGAAAGTCGTCCCATTTTCATAAAATTTGGTATACTCAGTCAAAAAAGTATTGGAGAGTTCAATTTTTGGTATTTTGAAGAAATTTTGATTTTGCGGCCCGATTTTGGAGCCCACAAATGTAAAAATATAAAAGTGGTCCCATATTGACAAAATTTGGTCACCCGAGAATTACTTATGTTTAAAAATTTTTGGTATTTTGTAGGAATTTTGGTTTTGGGGCCTCGTTAGGGGACAAAAATGAAAAAAACATAAAACTTGTCTGATTTTGATAAAATTTGGTATGCACGGTCACCAAAATATTATATTTGACAATTCTCGGTATTTTGTAGAAATTTTAGTCCCTGAAATTTGAAATTTGCTGACCCTGAAATCTTCCCCCTTAGATTACTAATCCGCCATTCTTACCAACTAGCTCAGTGAGGCTTTAAAATAATACTATCACTAAAGACAAACGTTAACAGCCGAAGGCTGCCAAATCTTTTTAAAATAATACTATCATTAAAGAGCAAAGTCCACCGCCGAAGCCTCCAAAATCTTTTTAAAATAATACTATCATTAAAGAGCAAAGTCCACCGCCGAAGGCTACAAAATCAAACTTTAGAAGAGCAACATCTACATTCGATGCTAGTAGGAATGATTAAGGAAGAGAAAGTCTAGTACGGTATTCCGTACCATTTATTTTTTCAGTAAAGAACGAAAATTTATACCAAATGTTCAAAACCAGGACAACTGAAAAAAACATATTACTGAAATCTTACCTAGGCGTGTCAACGTATATGACACGTTGAATACACCAGTTCCTGTTAGATTACTGAAGTTGAGCAACTTCCAGTCAGCTTTAACTAAATGAGTAAAAACGTAGATGTAGGCTATTTCCGACTCAACTTGGCTGGTTTGCAAGTTTCCATCGAATGCTCAAAACGCCCGTCTCGAATGACCCATAGGTGTTAAGGAGATGTAAAGCAAAGTTCCACACTATACAGTGAAAGTGTCAGTGGCAGTGCTCTCACATCAGTCATGTTAATAACACCCGTCAGTGTTTTTTTCGTGCTCAGCCAGTAGTTTTTCATGTCAAATCACTGTGAAGATCACGGTACGGCGTCGGAGAACACTGTCACTGACAGCTCCTGAATAACCTACGCGTGATCATACTTTTTCTACATATTTTAGCAACTCGAATGTAAAAGTAGTTTTTTCATTTATTTTTTCACGAAAAATCGATTTTACCAATTTTATAACTTATTGTAAAACAAACCACAAAATACAATTTCAGCTACATACATACTGTAAAGAAGTTGAGTAATGAACTGTGGAGGCATTACCAGAGTAAAAAGATTAAAGTTGGATCATGAGGCTCTTAGTAATGCTATGATATCCACAATATTGTGAAGAGGATGTTGAGTCTCATCAGCAGAAAGAAAATTTTACATTTACAAGTGATGAGTTAGATTGCGTTATACAACTATTAACTATTGAGATTTAATTATTATCTTTTTAGTTTATTATTTTCAATAATGAACCTTTGAAATCGTCACGAAACAAAAAATACCTCCCTCCTAAAAATTGATATTTTACGTTTCGAGGGAAACGAATGAAGAAAAAAAAAGGGGACATTGGTATGTGTATCTTATTTGCGGTCTCAATAAGCTTCGGAACTTTTTGGTGCAATCAAATACCTATACCGCTGGCGGTTTTTACCGCTTTTTCATGGTGTTTATTATGCCTGCCTTAAAAGAGAATGTATATCAAATTTTAGTGTCTGTGCCCAGAACTTTGGGGGGGGGGGGNGGGGGGGGGTATTTTTTAAACCCATGTGTTTTATTGGCGGAGTTTTCATGTTGAATCAAGTTCCGGCCACACCGTATTGAGGGGGTGGACTGGCGCTCCCAGCGTTTCGGAAACCTAATTAATGTTTAACATTTTAACAAATTCTTCGTATTTAAAATAATTTTTCAAAGAGATAGTCACATCTCTTACTTCTAACTAGGAAACGTTCTGGGTATATGATGAATCAGGTCTGCAAATTTCACATCGTTACGATAAACCGTTAATATACTTATGCCATATAGACTTGCCAAAATTATATGTATAAATTTAAAAAGACGAAAATCTCGAAAAGGGTTAATGTTATAATTTTTTTTATAAAATATAAAAAATTGATATTGCAACAAGTAATATACTTACAAACTTTCAGCTTTCTAGGACAATCAGGAGCAGAGATATAGAGTGTGTCCGTCGGGATTTTTTTTATATAAAAATCTCGAGTTAAGGCCAGAAGGACCACACATATAAAATCCCGCCTCTTAGAGTCCAATACAGTGGTCGTGGTAAGCGCGAGGTGGGGAAAAAAAAGTATGAATTTTTGACAATTTTTGGGGTGCTCGAAAAAGGCGTTTCCATTGACGTACAAAGATAAAAGTTAAACTTCATCTATTGCACGTGCCAACGACGAATATGAAAAAAAAAAAGTTTAGTTGAAAAGGGTCAGAATTCAATGTAAAGGTACCTACAAACTAGGTTTAGCGTACATATACCACGCTCGTCTACTTATACCTTTAAAATACCCGAAGTCATAAATTCTTCAAATCCAGTATGACTTGAGATTGTGAGATGTTACTTGAGGGTGACATCCTCATGAGTCGAGTACACATGAGCTAATGGTGTTAAAAAATACAGAAAGCAACTCTACAAGCAATTTTATTAAGGTTCACTCTCTTCCTCTCTTCTCTCCATCTCCTCCATATGCCCATCTATAATTTCCCCAAATAATTCCAATTCTTCTTTTTTTCTAAATTCCACAAATATATTCCCACATGTTTTCTTTTCATTAATAATGTCTGTATGTAGGTTTGCACATTTTCTTTTATTTCCAATTGTCTTATATATGATTTAAAATACATTGTTACCAATCCGTCCAATGTAATTACTATCGGCACCAGTGTCACTTTTCTTAAATTGTACATTAATGTTAGCTCTTTCCCCAGTAGTTCATATTTTCGTGCTTTTAATAGTTCTGTATTTGGTAATATATTCTTATTTGTAATTCCCTCTTCTATAATTATCATTTCATTCTTCTTCAAGTCATGTATCAATATCTCCGGTTTATTGTGCTCTCTCCTCAATTCTGTGTCTTTCACTCTTTCACTTTGATCTTTCACTCTGAATCATGATCTCCCTTGTTTTCTTCAATGATTTTTTTGTGGGATATCATTTTTTTTTTGTAAAAATTTTAGTAGGTAACTGTTTTCTTAGCTGTATTTTGACTAGGCAAGTTTTTCGCTATTATCAAAAAACAAAAGTTTTAGATCACCATTGGACCTATACCAACGTGCAATAAAATCGATCCACAGTGCGCGCCGGGCGAGGCGGTTGTTTCAGTAGATTTTTGTCTACATTAGAAACTTAAAATATCAAATTTTCTGTAGAGGGTGATTTTCCTATTTTCCTTCATCGATTCAAAAGGTCCATTATTGAAAAAAATTTGGTGGAATAAAGAACGCTGAGTAAGAACTCAGCAACAGTCGTTATTTACTTCACTCGCTCATTCAGTAGATATAGGAGTACATCTCCTCCACCCAATATCATCACTTTCTAGAACAGAGGTTCCCAAACTGGGGGGCGTGAAGGCAAGCCAAGGGGGGCGCGAGACCAGTTGAATTATTATCATTTAGTTAAAATGTTTAGAAAATTTGAATGAGATTGGTAGCATTCACCAACACATTAGCGTTTTGAATGAGATAGCATTCAGCAACACATTAGAGATAGTGTTTTGAATGAGATAGCATTCAGCAACACATTAGAGATAGTGTTTTGAATGAGATAGCATTCAGCAACACATTAGCGTTTTGACAGAGATAGCATTCAGCAACATATTAGCGTTTTGAATGAGATACATTCAGCAACACCCATACCCATTCATAATTTATAATGTAAAGTAGAGGGGGGCATGGGAGGCTTTCATTTCAAGAAAGGGGGGCGCGGTACCAAAAAGTTTGGGAACCCCTGTTCTAGAACTTGTCCTAGCGCATTGCCGTGAGTTCAGATACATATTTTTCTTTTCCTTTCTCTTCAGGATTGTTTCAACGATGTTCCAGTTGTTCTTGTGGGTAACAAAACGGATCAAGTTGGTGATAGAATGGTAACCACTGAGGAGGGGAATAGAAGATGCAGGGAGATTGGGTGCTTGTGTTTCCATGAAATAAGTATTCGGGAGAGTATAGAACAGGTGAATCCCATCAATATGTATATTGTTAATAGGGAGCTAGGCTCCCACAGGCAAACCTAATAAACCTAAGCAGAAATTGATCCCAAGTATAAGAAAAGCATGGACTTAGAGTCTCGAAAATGGGAAAGAACATGAACAATTGAAATCATACTGCCAGAGATTAGTGTCGACAGCAGTATAAAGACTTATGATCGGCCAACGATCATACCACGTTTAATACACCAGTTCCCGTCAGATCACTGAAGTTAAGCAACGTCGGGCGTGGTCAGTACTTGGATGGGTGACCGCTTGGGAACACCACTTATTGTTGGCTCATTTTTCCGGCTCAACCCAGGCTGGGTGAGGTCAATGTGGGTAGCTGGTTNAAAAAAAAAAAAAAAAAAAAAAAAAAAAAAAAAAAAAAAAAAAAAAAAAAAAAAGACTTATGATGTTGGCTAAGAAGGGATCCGATTAGTTTTGGAAATTCAAGAACATAAATGTAAGAGTGCCCAACAAATCGATTTCCAACGCCTGTTTCACCACCATTATTAGATCTGATCGTCCTAATAGCCCTCTCGCAATATCAATTAATAAGAGTCTTTTTAAACGGCGAATAACACGACAATCCGCCGTGGCTATGAAAAAGTCGTTCATCGGTTCATCCCAATGTACTAATTATAATGGTATCCCGAATATGGCTGTCTTGCCTTGACACCGTGACAATATCTCTGTGCCAAGGCACCCAGGCGCGTAGGCTGAAACCCCAAAATATTATCTAAATTCAAAACTGTCCAACCGTTTTCGAGTTACGGCCGGTTTTCCGATTTTTCTAATGGTATCACTAATTGTTTAGTCACAGTAAGAGACATCGAAAAACAGATAGGATAAACCCCCTCCTTTTAAATAAATTATACACCGAATCCCCAGAAATATTAACAAAATCAAAAAATGTGTAGCCGTTTACGGCCGATTTTTGTATGGAACTTTATTTATTTAGCTAAAAGGTTATACCGAAGGCGTAATTTCTTCCAATCCATATATGACCTGCTAACTTTCCATGAGGAAAAGTAAATCATACTTGAGATTGTAAGAAGTTACTTGAGGGTGACATCCTCACGGGCCAAGTCCACCTGAGCTGATGGTGTAAAATAACGCAGAAAGCAACTCTGTAATATCATTATGTTTATAACTCTTTATGTTACTGACCCTATTACAGTGATTGTCATGGTTCTGGGGGCCCATGTCAATTATCAGCCTCCAAGAACGCTTGTATGATGACAATATTAAAAACGTAAGCATTAGTATAGGTACTACAACTTATCTAGAGCTGCTGTCTCATACATCTGGCTACCATCGGATACGGTGATGCCACTATTGAATGAATGAAAAGGATAAGGGACCTGAAAAATTGATGGGAATGACCTTCCCATACAAAAACATAGGCCAAGACCCCAAAATAAAATTATCCTACTTCAAAACTATTCAAGCACTCTCGAGTTCCGGCAGATTTTCTGATTTTTATAAGTTATCACTATTTGTTTAGCCAAACCCCTTCAAAACTATAGACTGAGACCCCAGAAATATGATCAGAATTCATAAATGTCGGAATATCGTCCGTGACAACGAACGATTTTCCGATTTTTGTATTGGTATCACTAAGGCCCGATCCTACCACGATGTGTTTTCAGAGAGTTTCATCTAACACTGTGTCACCCTGTGTTAATACTATACCCAAACCCTAGTGTTTCAAAACTCGGCTTTTGGTAGGACCGGACCTAATTGTTTATCCAAAACGGGAGAGATATCAAAAATTTATGGGACCACCCCCCCAAATATATATATATATATTATATATATAGAATGAGACCCCAGAAATAATATCAGAATTAAAAATATTGATTTACTATGCGGATTTGATTTTTGTATGGAATCATGGAATAATATTTCCACGGAATATTATTTGAAAACGGGAAGGGTCATGATTCTAAAGGCGCCAAGCGAAATAGTTACACAATGTTAAATCGTTTTCAAATAAAACATAATTTTTCGGTCAACTATTACAATTTTAACCGGGGCAAAGCACGAGACACAGCTGCTAGTTAATACTAAAAACTAAAATAGACGTCTCCGTGGCAGAGTGCGCATCACACTTGGCTTGCACCAAGGAGGTTCCGGGTGCGATTCCTGGACGGGTCGAAAAAATGAAAAAGTTTTTTCAAATTTTCTACTTGGTCTGGTTGTGTTTGGGGGTAACCCAGCCTCCTGAGGACAATTGAGTAGCTATGGTGATAGCGCCAAGTGGTAGCATTATAAGGTGAAAATTGTTAAATTATTTTAACCGGGAGTGAATGTTGAAAATACCTTGAAAATACATTGGAGTGAATGTTGAAAATACCTTGTAATGCTATGATGCCCACAAACATTGTAACATAATAACACAAAGATTTCTGTATGTAAATATACATTTACATTTTTTTTTTTAAACTAAAATTTGAATTCAATGGGATATAAATTATTTCAGGTTTGGACTGTGTTCAAGGACATTTATCAATTGTGGAAGATTCATTATAAAATGCCCAAATTGAAGAGATCATCGACAGAAATCCAAAGCCCCGACAGTCATCCATTCTTGTCATTCTATAATGGAAAGTCAATCATATCTGTAATGTCAGGTAAGTGTTTTAGGTCATTTTATAATGGAAAGTCAATCATATCTGTAATGTCAAGTAAGTGTTTTAGGTGGGCCCTCATATTTTTCCCGTGGGCGGTGTCAAGAAGGATAATATAAAGGCAGATAAAGCACGCATGGTTAACGTAAAATGGGGTGAATTAAAACCACTGGGTTGAAGAAAAAAAGTCTTTTAATAATCCAGCGATAAAATCCGAGATTACAAGCAATATTATACATGGGCGTAGGAAGGGGGGGGGCAGCTGCCCCCCCAGAAATTCTCGAGAGTATGCAGCACGGAAGGGGCAACTTAAATTTACACTAGATAAAATGATTTTTGGAAGCAAAAAAGTCATCAAGTACCGAAATACGATAAATGCCACATTTTGTCCCTAATCCAACAGCCCCACTGTGAACAATCAAATGTAACTGTGGCAAACTTGTCGCATCGTTGAATCGCATTTGGTAAATTTGGTGGGAAAATTCAAAAAAATTAACAAACGTTACAAACGTATAGGTTCCATCTGTTTTTTTTTGGCTTTCCGTATATTTTTCCATTGTAAAACTCCTCCTGCTAGTTGAATTTCGCCGGTTTGGCACTTTCCTTTATCGATATTTATCACAGGCCCTGGGGTCGCCCCTCCCCAATAACTGAATCATCAGTTACCCCTGGGGGTTTATTATTAAATAAGTAACGATTTATTTTATCGACCCCCACCCCTCCCTCCCGACATGAAGATCTCACCTGCCCCCCCCCCCTAGGCCAGATGCTGGCTACGCCCTTGATATTATAGAAGATTTAAATAGTAAATAACCTGTTGGAGAATATACATGAAAACATAGTTCTTCTTAAATATAAATAGTTTACCTTGAAATGAACCTGAAGGTCATGCTTAAAGGATTCATCGAAGTCACTACGCCATGACCACTCTAACATCGTCTTCACGATGGCCGGTTCTACGCACCAGGACGACCTGGAACGTCTACCATCACAGTTCCAGCCAAGGGCCATCAAAATCTTTTCGGTAAACTCATATCAAACTGTTTCATACCATTTTAATTAATCATGCATCTATAACTGAGAAGAACGGTTGATTTCGTGAGAAAAACCGCTACTACTACTACCACCTTAACATCATGAAAAATTGGTGAGATTTTTTTTGGTTTCTCTAATAGGTTTACGAGGTATGAGTATTTGACTGTTCCAGTCACCCAGTATATGTACCATTATCAAACTTTGGTTTCATTCATCTCACTGGTTCAATTCACTCCATTTTTCTGTATTGATTATGGTTATTCATTCATAGATGAGCGATTAGAATAAGTCTTCAGCTCTCAATATAACCATCGTAGTCAGTAAAATGAATAAAGGATTTGATTGATGAAAGAAAATCATGTAACATACATTTACGGTAAATGACCTTAATGATGTCAACTAAATCATCTTCGAGCACTTGAATTCGAGTTACTAACTCGGATAATTCTTTTGGGAAAAGGCAGAAATCGTGGTGGTTTTTTTTTGCTCCCCCCTCGAATTTTAGCAAATGTGTATTAATACAGAGTGTTTCAAAAAGTTATGCAAAAAAAGAAACCACATATAGTAGAGCTCAAATAAAGGCCACTTTGCTTAATAAACCCCTATACGGAAATGGACCCCAAGTTAGCTAGGGCCACCCAAAGTTGGCACTTAAAAATCGAAAAATAATTATTCTGCGATTGACTTCATTATTTGCAGGACGTCTCCGATTATTATCATGCTTCCTTGGTGAGTATTTGGCACTTTTTCCCCAATCAGGGGCGGAGTTATGGGGGAGTCATGAAAATATTTTTTATTAAGCAAAGTGGCCTTTATTTGAGCTCTACTATACGTGGTTTCTTTTGTTGCATAACCTTTTTAAACAGCCTGTATACCAGTTGACCAACTTTTGGAGTATTTGGAGATGAATGACTATACCACTGCTCCACAAAGGGTTAAAGATGTTTTTTTTTTAGATTTATTTTTAATTGATTACATTAGAATGTTTGTGGAAACTATTGATAATTTACCATCTTAATAAGCATAAACGGAATTTGGGACATAGTTTGGATTTAAAGGAGTGTATGGATTATAAGGATTGTATGGATTAAAGTGTCGTGATTGTGGATTCAATGGACCATAAGGACTTGGATAGAAGTATGGTGAGCTTGGATTATAAATATTGTAATAGGCGTAGGGATTGTAAAGATTGTAGGGATTGTAAAATGGTGAGTAGGGATTGAATTCTGGAGAATAAGGGTTATACACATTGCTGGATGTTTTTTGAACAACATTTCCATCTGCTGTTTTGACAGTTTCCTCTTGAACAATTGTGCTTTTTACACCACCATCTGATTTTTGTTCAGTAACAGTTGTAGATGATTTGGACACAGCTGCTACATCTGCAGATGTCGTCATGGCGATTAGACAGGATACAATTAATACAACGCAGTAAATCATGATGACCTAATCCTGAAATGAGAGATGTTTTGGAAATTAGCAAAGAGTCATCGGTTATCATCAGTATTAATGACATGTTTGCTTACTTGCTACTCTCTGGGACATTTTTTTTAAATTTATTTACAAAGCGCTCGCCTGGTAAATATGAGGGCGTGGGTTTGCTATCACGACACTTTAACCCAGCAGAGCAGGATTTTTTCCTAATTAATTTGAGTATATGACCACATGAAAATAGAGATCTAAGGGTTAGATGGTAGAAAATGCCTCAGGCATTAACCTCGCCCAGTGGTAACCATCCACTCAAGAGTTTTTTTTGCTTTTTTATGAGTAATATAATGCAATGTTGCTTTTTATTTTGTCCCTTGACTTTGAGTACTAGATTTTTTTTTTTAATTTGATCAGTTTCAAATTTAATACATTATTAAGGACAGCTTTTGGTCCGCGAAAAGAATCTCTTGATTCCTATTCATTCCCACAAAAAAGCTTTCTGAAATTATTGTCATAAACGGGCATTAGGATCGTTTATCATAATTATTTAAACCCAATTTCAACATTCTAGTATTACTCTCTATAAAGAAAAATAAGCCAGCATCTAATGCAACTTGAATACACCAGTTCCCATTCGATCACTGAAGTTAAGCAACGTCCAGCGAGGTTGTACCATGTGGGTGTTCACGTGGGTTCGCGGCCTTGTGATGCTGGCTCTTTTCCGACCCAGCCCAGGCTGGGTGAGGTCAATGGGGCTACCTGGTTTGCAAGTTTCCAGCGAATAGAGTGTAAAACCCCCGTCGCGAATGACCAATAGATGTTAAAGAGACGTTAAATAAAATTGAAAAAAAAAAAAAAGACATTCTAGTATTACTCTCTAAAAAGAAAAATATGTATTTCATAAAATGAGACCTCGGATAAACGACAAAAACTGATCAACCACTTTTACAAATATGATAAGGACCATATCAAGTGTCATCAAAGCGGGACTACGGGTTTCGGAATCGACCAATCATCGTGTAGTGGTATAAACAGACAAACAGACCTAAATTGCATTTTAGTCCATTTTTTATCAAATTAATTTTATCGAAAATTGACTATTAGAGGTTTGCATTTTGAAAAATGTTGGTTTTTTGGAGTCAAATTGTTAAATGGGCACTATAAGCTAAAATGTACACAGATACCTACAGCGAGTATTTTATATGTTTTGATTCCATTTCCCAAAATTTCTTCTGATGAAGTGGACACTGGACAATAAGATTATAGGATCATTAAGCAAAAGTCGAAATTTATCGAATGTACTATTTATACTAACCTTTAAAGTTGGAGTTTGATACTTGACAAAGCTTTCAAAATTTATGTTTCAAAATAAATTAGGTATTATGCAGTATGTCCCAGAAGTCCTGCCCGGTGCCCATAACTTTTGAACCGCTTGGAATTTTGGAATTCTGTTTGTTTCTGGAGATAGAACAGGGCCCATGGCCATTCGAATGGTAATATCAGTATCCAGGTTCGAATCCCGGAAGTGGCTTTTTTTGACACAAAGGGTTGATTTCTCGGGAAATTTAAATGGAATAGTATAAATACTTTTTTTGAAAAATAAAAGTGCCAATAAATTAAGGAATATTCCCATTTTTGTTTTTTCAAAAAAATAATCATTGGCGGAGACAGAGAGGTTCAAAACCAAAACTTGTTACACCCTGTATAACGAAAACCAAATATTATTTTGATGTAGAAATTCGTTAAGAGTGGCTCAAAAAAGGTTTTCCATCTACATAAGTAATAAAAATAACAACTTCTTAGTGCCCCCAGGAGGTAGCGTTTTTCAGAGGTCTGAATAAAAATCCTTTTTTCTCCATTGGGAGATCGCAGTTGATGTTCATGTGGTATTAAAATGTTACCACACTACTTCCTGGGACGTTATTGATACTTGTAACTATCCAGGGATCATCAACCACTTGCTCGGGCCCTGGAGTCGCCCCCC